>JFGX01000630.1:0-11495 GCA_000729855.1 Epichloe aotearoae | reverse complement strand
CCTCTTAATTACTTAGTGCTTAATATTATAACTAGCTTATTAGAGAATCTTTATAAGCTATTAAACTAAGGGATAACTAAATCTTTAGTATAATTAATAGATATCCCTTTCTAATAGGTAAAAAGTAACTATTTCTTTTACCTTTAGTAGCTACTATAAATAACCCTATTACTATATAATTAGTATAATTTTATTACCTTAAATTAATATATTAGTAAGGTTATTAATCTTAATATTTATTCTATCTATATTAGTAATAAAAAAAAGAAAGGGTATAGTAATACTAATAATATAGAAATCTAGCTTACTAAGCTCTATAGGTATACTAATAATACCTTATATTATTATCTCCCTAGCACTAAATTTAATAACTTACTAGGGGTAAGGTTTAATCTTTAGTAAGGGTATTAGTTTTATTAAAGCCTTAACCTATATAATACCTATACTTAATTTACCTATAGTACTTATATTAGGTATAATCCCTTTAAAGACCTCTTTAGAATAGTGTTCTTTAGAGATATATAATATAGGCCCTTTATTAAAGTCTTAAGGTTTATATAGTTCTTACTTAAGAAAAGTATATTAGAATACCTAATTATTAAGGGTAGTAAGGATATCTATATTAATAAGAGTATTATTAATCTCTAGCCCTAAGTAAAAGAATTATATAATACTTAATTATACCCCTAATAATAGGTTATTATTAGTGTTATTATTATTATTATCTTAGGCCTATATATAGGCCTTAAGGTTACTCTTTTATTCTTAATTATTTACCTTATCTATATTATTACTAGCTTTTCCCTTATAGAAGGTAAGAAATACCTAGAACTTCCTATCTAAGGGGGGTATATAATAGGTCTTACTAGCTTACTATTTATTCTTTTCCTTTTAATACTTTATATTAGTATAGTTAGTTAACTAATAGCTATTATTACTATAGATAAAGTATTATTTAGGGCTTTACTATATTATTCTATAATAGCTTCCTTTACTATAGCTTTATTAGCTATACTAATAATCTATAAATATTACCTTAGATAAGTTCTTTTCCTAGTACTAGTAGTACTAAGTACTCTTTTAGTTTAATTCTTTAATAGTAATTAACTTATAAAGATCTTCTATAAGGTTCTTAAAGCCTAGGGTATATATATACTTTACTACCTAGTATTTAGGTATACTAGCTACTATATTTAGTATTTACTTATAAAGCTTTATATTTACTATATTAAAGGGGTATAACCCTTTATAAATTTTCTTTAGAGTAGTTAATATAATCTTAAGGTACTTAAGCTTAGTCTTATTAGGGTTCTTAGTAATAATATTAATAAGGGTTATACTACTTTATTTATATTAATAAAATTATTAATTACTTTTTATCTTAAAGTATTAATAAATCTTAGTAATTATCTTTTTATATAAAAAGTTTTTACCTAAAAGGTAATTAAAATAGTATTACTTAGTATCTCCTATTAGTATAATAGGAAATACCTTTTAGAAATAGGATTAAGGGAGGTTAATATAGTTATATTTACTCTAGAAAAGAGTAATCTTTAGTATAAGGAAGTTATATAGCTTTTTACTATATTAGTTACTATCCTTATATATTTTTATAAGCTTAGAGATTTTCTTTATAATTTACTTATTAAAGAGAGTATATATTATTAGTAAAGTAAGTTCTTAGGAATAGGGGTATTATTTAAGTTATAAATTCTAATATTAAAGAGAATACTATATTTACTCTTATAGAGGGTAAAAGGTTAATTAAGGGTATATATAATAATATTCTATTTGTAAAGGGCTTAGGCTTTGCCTAAGCATAAGCCGTACTACACGTAAGGGGGAGGCAGATAGGGGTAGCTAGGGTATGAAAAGGGGGCTAATATAAGGTAGCTAGGGGGTATAAGGGGCACTGCTAGGGATAGCTTCCTACCCTTTTCTTCTTCCTTTCTTAAGCTTCTTAATATTATACTAATACCTTACTATAGTTACCTAAGGGCTAGTCTATAATAATTAAGAAGCTTCCTTTAGTCTAAAAAAGAAAGCTACTAAATAATAGAAAAGGGAAATACTAATATAACTAATAAACATACTTTAACTAGAATACTAGCTTAATCTAGGGACTATAACCCCCCTATCTAAGGCTATATTACTACTAGAGGCTTATAATACCTAGTTTAAAACACTTTAACTTATACTAGAATAGTAGGTAAGAGTAATTAAGAACTTATAATAATATATATATATAAACCTAAAGCTAGTAACTTAACTAACTTTCCTATTAAATACTCCTATAAAGCTAATAGTCCTTAACCTAGACTTTACTATACTACCCTTAGGCCTAGGTTTATTACCTCTAATATTATAAATCTAATAAAAACTAATCCTAATAGGTAATCTATATAATAGTAATAAGATTATATTTACTACCTAGAAGTTCCTAATATAATATAAACTAGAGATAAATAAGGACTTTAATAGAACTTAAAAGGATTAATAGATATTTATTTACTAGAACCTATTACCTAAGGTTTAGGCCTATATAGCTATATACTTTAAAGTAAGCTACCTTAGTAACTATAACCTAAAGGCCTTTCTTAGCTATTTAGAAACCCTATATATAGACCCTTATAGATAGGAGATAGCCCTAATAGAGCTTAATTAGATAGAATAAGGGGTAAGAGAGGTATTTATTATATTTTTTATTTACTTTAAGTAAAAGCTTTCTTTAGTAAAAGAGGCTTATTAGACTAAGGATATTAAGCTAGCTAAGCTATAATATATACTTAATAAATATATAAGGGAGACCTTTATTAGTAAAGGAGTTAGCTAAATAGAGTATTATATAGTAATTACCTAATACTATAGTATAGTAATAAATATTAAGTCTTTAGCCTTAGAGAAAAAATATTAAAACTAGTATAAGCCCTAGCTAGCCTAGCCTATACCTTAATAGGTAAATTATAAGGGTAATACGCTAATAATAGGGGTATATACTATAATAACCTAGTAAAATAAGATAAATAAGAAGGATAAGGGCCTTAAGAAAAATATAAAGTAGCTAAAGGCTAAATAGGTAACTAAAGTAAAGTTAACTAAGTATTACTAGGAAGGATATTACTTATATTATAAATCTAAGGATTACTATATCTAGGAGTATACCTTTTTTTTACCTTACTAACTAAAGGTCTAAATTAATATATATAAAGTAAATATAAATAGTATAAATAAGAGAGCTATAACTAATACCTTAGAAAATAAGTAGCCCTTAAGTAAAGCCTTATATAAGGGTAAAGGGGCTAGCTAGTAGCTATAGATTTAGATAAGTATAGCTAGTATATAAATATAAATAGGGATATAGAATAATATATAAACTAATTACCTTTCTTAATCCTAGTACTCTTTAATATATATTTTTATATTAATATCTAGATTAATTATAGCTATAATTACTCTAGTGCTATAAGTAAATTAGTAGTAAGGTAGCTTAGCCTAGAGCTTATATAACTACTAAAATATAGGTAAGTTTATACTATAGTAGAAATAAAGAGAAGGGGGATATAATAAAGGGAAGACTCCTCCTTTATTACCTATATAGTATATACTAGAATTAATATTAATAGCTAGGAGTTATTAGTATATTTATATATTATCCTAGGCCTTACCTAAGATATAATATTTAGGATACTATAGCTAGAATACTATAAGGTAGTAATTTATATAGTAAAATAGTAGCTAGTTATTAGGGTAGTAAAGGGCCTTTATATATTAAAGGCTACTAAGTATAAGGGAGAACCCCTAGTATAGGGGATTATTAAATCCTTATATACTATAGAGGTATAATAGGTATAATAGATAAAGGATACTATAATAAGGTTTATTACTATAAGCCTTAAGGAGATAATAATAATACTATAGATTATAGCGCTTAAAATAACACTAAATAGTCTAGATATAGCTATAGTACTAGAGGAATTAGTAAACTTTATAAACCTTTTTAATAAAGCTAAGGCTAATAGCTTACCTCCCTATAAGGGTTTTCTTAATTACTATATATAGTTATATAAGAACTTAAATAAGTCCTAACTAGCACTCCTATAGGGGCTATTATATAATATACTAAGGGACTAGCTCTTAGAGGTTTAGCGCTAGATTATAGACCTTATAAATAAAGGATAAATCTATACTAGCTTCTTATTAGCTTTAGTTCTTCTTATTAAAAAATTAAATAGGAGATAGTATTTTTATATAAACTATTATATACTTAATAAGATAATAATATAAGATTATTACTTACTTTTATTAATTAAGAAAACCCTATACTCCCTTTTCTAGGTATACTAGTTTATAAAGGTAAATATTTATATAGTATTCTAGAAACTATAAATAGCTAAGGGTAAGAAGTACCTTATAGCCTTTTATATAAGGTTTAGGTTATTTAAATAGCTAGTTTACCTATTTAGCCTAGCTAGTATACTAGTAACCTTCTAATACTATATTAATAAATCCTTAGGGAATATATTAGAAGATTTTATAATAGTATATCTTAATAATATCTTAGTTTATTTAGGGAGGTTAAAGAAAGACTATATAGTAAAGGTTTAACTTATACTAGGGCGCTTAAGGGCTATAGGGTTATACCTTAACCTTAATAAGTCTATATTTACTATAAAGGAGGTCTAATACCTAAGGTATATTATTATAGTAAGCTATTTAATTTATCCTAATTTAGTAAAGGTAATAGCTATAAGAGAATAGGTAATACCTATAAAACTATAAGGGGTCTAAAGCTTTTTAGGGTTTATAAACTTTTACTATAACTTTATTAGGAACTTTTTAAAGTTAGTAATATTACTTATATAACTTACTAAGAAAAATACCCCTTTTTATTAAGGACTAGAGAAGAATAATACTTTTAAGAGATTAAAAAATACTTTTATTATATATCTAGTCCTAGTATAATAAGACCTAGATTATCCTATAGTAGTAAAAGCTAATTACTTAGGCATAGCCCTTAGTAAGTACCTTTTATAATAAGGACTTAATAATATAATATACCTAGTTACTTACTACTTTACTAGCCTTATAGCTTTATAAAAAAACTATATAATTTATAATAAAAAACTATTAGCTATTATCTTATACTTAAAGGTATAGTTAGTAAAGTTATAGGGTATTTCCTATTTATTTACTATTTATATAGACTATAAGAACCTAGAGTACTTTATAACCCTAAGGTTAATATTAGAATAGTAAGCCTAATAGGTAAATATACTTATACTATTTAATTTTTATTTATACTATAGGCTTAGTATATAGGCTTAATAACTAAATACTTTATCTTAAAGGGAATAAGACTAATAAGAAGTAACTTTAAGAATAGGATAAGTCTAATATAAAGCTATACTAGTTATATATACCCTTATTACTAGTAAGGGAGGCTCTCTTTACTAATAAGTATCTCTAGGCTCTCTAGGACTAGGCTATTATATTAGATTCTATATATAGTATTTAACTAAGGGCTATTTAAGAAAGTACCTAGAGGTTTCCCCTAGGGGTAATAATAAGAGAGTAAGTAGTAAATTACTTTATAAGTACTTATAAAGCGCTTTAATTTTAAGGGTATATATAAGTCCTAGCTTAAAAGCCCTTTATAATAACCCTTATATAATAATACTATAACTTACTAGTAATAGGATACCTAGGCTATAACACTATATTCTAGATATTATAGTAATAGTTTTATTAGAATAGGATATTATAGGATATTACTAGGTTTATTTATAATTACTACTATATTAGTAGTTATAAAAGCTATTAATAGCACTAGGGCTTACTAAAGCCCTTACTAATTCCTAACTAGTTTTAGTTATAAATCTTTATTAACTTTATAATAAACCTACTAGTATTATCTTTAAAAAAGCTATAGTACCTTATAGTAATTATAGATAAACTCTTAAAGTTTATATAGTTAGAGGCTATAATCTCTATTAGGGCTAAGGAGTATATAGAATAATTTAAGATAGTTTAGTAAAGATTTAAAGGGTTTCCTTAGTTTATTATTATAGATTAAGGATTAGACTAGTTAGGGAAGTTCTAGATAATATTATACTCCTTAGTAAGGATTAACTAGTTATTTTTTATATTATATTACCCCTAGACTAATAATAGTATAAAATAGGTAAACTAGGAAATATAAGTAATCCTATATATAATAATCTCCTTCTTATAGTATAACTAGCCTAAATACCTTATTACTTACTAACTTATAATAAATAATAAGACCTTTTTAGTTACTAAGGTAAGCCTAAATAGATTACTTTATAGTTATAACCTAGAGCTTATCTAGTTTTAGCCTAACTATTTTACCTTTATAACTATACTAAAAGGTAAAGCTATTTAATTCCTAAGTTATCTCTAAGAGAGTACTCTCTTAGCTTAGGCTATAATAGCTTATATATAGTAATAGTAATAGGATACTATATTAGTATTAAGATACCTAGTAAAATATTTCTAGGTTAAGAATAAAGTATAGTTATTACTTAAAAATATTAAGATAAACTATTCTTTAAGGAAACTTAACTAGATAGCTACTAAGTATATAGTTATAAAAGTACTATCTTTACTTATAGTTTAATTAGATATACTAAAGGGTATTTATTTAGTTTTTTATATTAACCTTATTAAAAGAGTAGTAAAGAATTTACTTCCTAGCTAAAAACTATAAGACTTATACCTAGGTTTAGAATAAATTCTAGTAAAGAATAATAATAAACTTATTAAGGAATATTAGGTAAAATAAATCTTAGTAGCTTAGAATATACTAGAATAGGGTAGGAGATAGAATATCTTAGTTAAGTAAGTAAGGTACTTATAACTAATATAGGAACTATTAGAGAATATAGATAAGATAAAAGCCCTTAATAAATTTAAGGTAAAATAAGGTAATATATAAGTTAATAATAGACTAAATTAATTTTAGAAAACTTATTTACTTATAAAGACTTTTACTAGTATCTAAGGTATAAATATACTACTACTTACTATTACTTAGGTATTACTATTATTTACTATATTATAAATATTACTTAGTTCCTTAGAGAAACTTAGGTTAATAGGCTTTTCTTTTACTTAGGGGCTAGTTAATACTAACCTATATATAAGAGGTATATAGGTAAATATATATAGTAGTTAAAGCTACTTACTATAAATATTACCTAGGTTCTAGATAGTATAATTAAGAGGTATAAAATAAGTATATATAGGAAAGGCACTAGCTAGAGATATACTTAGAGGGCTATAAAAAAGGGGACTACTAGTCCTAGCTAGGGGCTAGCTAGCTTTAGAGAAGTAAGAGATATATCTATAAGTAAGACTTACTTTAGAAGTAAGTTAGGAGTATTATTAATAATAATAAAAAGGTAAGTTATTACTTACTTTAATATATTAAAGATAATACTAGTTATTACTATAGTAGTAAGAAAAAAGTATATAAAGGAAAGCTATAGACTACTTATAGAATTCCTTATATATAGTAGTTAAGCTACTAATTACTTACTAATTTTACTAGAATAAAATACTAGTAACTTACTATATAGAATTCCCTATACTATAGCTAGCTAAGGGACTAGTACTAATATATAAAGTAATATTAAGGCTAGTTATATTTATAGTAAGTAAGTTTATAGATAAAAAGGGCCTAAGGGCTAAATAAACTAGTATTAGATTAAATTAAGCCTAGTTTAGTAAAGTAGTTTACTAGCTTATAAGATAGTAAAACTTCTAGAATAAAATAGGTATTTTCTTCTTAGTATCTAAGGTCTTTAGGATATTAAGGATAAGAATATAAGTACCTATAGTAATTTTAGCTTTAAGGTCTTTAAGGGTATATTAAAGTTAGGGTTAGTAAAAAGGAGCCTAGTTAACTAAATATAGGTAATATAATTTTACTAATAAGGAGGATAGGACTTCTTACTTTTAGAGAGATAATAGTTTAAAATACTAGTAATAAGGGATTATTTAATATATAGCTTATATAGGCACTAAACTAATATAGGAGTAGTATACTACTTATTATTAAAGTTCCTTTTTATAAGGAACTTACTAATAAAATAGGCTAGGGGTATTATAGGCCTAGTAAGGGAAGTAAAAGAAATAAGTAAATTATAAGATATATTTAATAAGTAAATAATTAATAGTAAAATAGGATTAATATAATAAATTAAGAAGGTATAATAAAACTATAATATTAGGAGAATATATTATATAAGGGAAGGTAAAGCTATATAAGAAAAATAAGTAAGATATTTATATAGGGGATTTATACCTATATTAGGTAAGTTATAGATAGGTAAGGGTAGGGTAGTTATTATTATAATAAATAGAGGCTAGTAAGGTAGATATATTACGTATATTACTAAATAATAGGTAAGGGTAGGGCTAATATTATTATAATAATAAAGAGGGGCTAGGTAAAATATATATTATAGACTTATAAAAATAAGGGGGATTAGCTAGGATATATTATATATACCACTAAATAATAGGTAAGGGGTAGGGCTAATATTATTATAATAATAAAGAGAGGCTAGGTAGAAAATAGGTAGGAAACCTATTAAGAGAAATAAGGGGAAGACCTATAGTTAATAGGTAAGTAAGGGTATATATAAAGGGCTTAGGCTTTACCTAAGTATAAGCTATACTATATATAAGGGGGAGGCAGATAGGGGTAGCTAGGGTATAAAAAAGGGGCTAATATAAGGTAGCTAGGGGGTATAAGGGGCACTGCTAAGGATAGCTTCCTGCCCTTTTCTTCTTCCTTTCTTAAGCTTCTTAATATTATACTAACGCCCTACCGCAGTTGCCTAGGGGCCAGTCTATAACAAAAGGCTATTATAATAACGCTTATAGACCTATAGCATACTAGATTAGTATATCTAGGTAAGGATATAATAAATTAAGTGCTTAAGAAGCTTTAAATTCTATTAAAGGAAAGGAGCGTAAGTAAATATAAGGTTTACTAAATAGCTAAGGTATAGAGGTAGATATTATAAGTCCCTTAAGTAAGGTTATTACCTTTAGGGCTACTTTAGGTAATCTCTTTTAATCTCTTTACTTAATTATTAAGGTATAATAAAGACTAATATATTACTCTTTTTACCTATAGAGCTATAGGGCTATATTATATCTTTATAATTCTATTAAAGACTAATATTATACTTTACTTTAATTAGTTAGAAGCTATATATATAAGAGTATATAGAATTTATATTATAGTTATAATAACTAATAAAGAGACTACCTTTTAGACTAAAAAGCAGGAAGAGTATATTAAGAATAGAGGTATTATTATTAGAAAGTCTAGCCTAGCTTACCTATATTAAAATAGGTATACTAAATAGTCTAGGGGGGTAATAATAAGGGTTATAATAACTCTTATAATATTTATTAGGCTTCCTAGAAGACCTCTAGCCTATAGCTACTAAAGTAGCTATTTATATCTTAAACTATATACCTTAAAAGCTACTTAACTAGTAATTACCTTAATAAGTATTAAATAGGTAGTTAAGAGAGAATAAGCTTTAATAAAGCTACTTACTAGAGAATCTAGAAGCCTTTATAACTTACTTATAAGCCTTTAGTTATAAAGTATTTATAATAATATAAAGTAAGCTTTATAAGGTAAGTCTAAAGCTTACTTAGAGAGCTTATATTAGATACCTTACTAGATATATTTTCTCGATATAATACCTAATTTAGGTGCTAATAATAAAGAGAAGCTACTAGTTTTTATTAAGCTATATTACCTTTAATAAGTCTATCTTCTATACTTAAGAAAGAGGCCTATTATTAACTATAAAAGAGGTTAAAAAATACTTCCTTAAAGAGCTAGTTAAGGATAATTGTTACGTGCTAGAATACGCTTTATAGGGCTTGATATCGCTACAACCTGTAACTATGGTTGTAGCTGACCTTTTAGTCTAGTGGGTTAAGCACTAGATTATAGGCCTAAAAATTCCGTAACAATAATAAGGATAAAAGCTCTAATATAGGGCTTTTATAAATAGTATACCCTTTATTACTATAATAACTACTTAATTAGCTTTAATAGGATAAAATTCCTATTAGTTATAATTAACTAGATTATAAAGAAAAGGAAAAAGAAAGTTAAGAATTAAATTTACTAACTTCTTTAAATTTACCTAGATAATTCCTAGATTTTATAGATTATATACTATTAAGTATTAATAATTTACTTAACTTACCTAATAGTAGTAATAATTATAAAATATTAATAAATCTATAAGATTATAATAATCTTAAAGTATTTACTATATTCTTTAAGCTAGGACCTAAAAGTAAAGAAAAGCCTTATATATCTAGGCTTCCTCCCCCTTTAGCTTATTATAATTATTTAGCTAGCTATTTAAAAGAAAAAGAATTCTATAAAGTATAAAATAAAGAATTTAATAAGATTATTAATAGAAAGGTAGCTATAAAGGTATCTAGAGCTAAAGTTCTTATATATATAAAGCCTCTAAGCCTTATATAAGTCTTTACTTATAAATTAGATAAGTAAGTTTACCTATTATAATATAAAGCTTACCTTTATATTCTTAGGAATTATTAACTAAAGAGTTATTTATTAACTTAAGTAATAACCCTAGCTACTAATACCTTTAGGCTATTTATAGCTATTATATACTATTTTAACCTAGAAGTATATTAGTATAACTTTATTATAGTATTCCTAAATTTAGACCTTAATAAAGAGGTTTACTATAAAATACTACTAGGCTATAAGGATAAATAAGCTTATTTAAAGCTTCTTAGAGTAGTCTATAGAGAGTACTTCTTTTATAGATAAAAAAGCTAATTAGCTAGCTAGTTAGTAAAGGCTTTATATAGATATTTAAAAACCCTTATATATTTATTAAGAATAAGTTAATTATCTTTTTCTATATAGATAACCTTATAGCCTTATTTACTAAAAAAAAATTATTTTTATATAATAAATTTAAAGTAAGACTCTTTATAAAGTATAATATTAAGAACCTTAGAGAGATATAATAGTTTCTAGGTATTAAAATTATTAGAGATTATACTTATAAGAAAGTATAGCTTAATTAAAAGTCCTATTAGAATAAAGTAGCTATTAAATTTAATATAGAGATTTTATAATAAAGGCTTATAGCCCTAATAATTACTATATTACTTAAATCTTTTAAAGAAAAGATTAGTATATAGGATCTAAAGAGATATTAATCTCTAATTAAAACCTTATTATATCTAATAATAGTTTTAAAACCTAATATTACTTTTATAGCTTTATAACTCTTATAATACCTATAAAACCTAAGGCTATAGTATATAGAAGTAGCTAAAAAAGCTCTTAAGTATAGGTATATATAAGTAAACCTAGTAATTAAATATAGTAATAATAACCCTAAATTAGAGATATATAGTAATATTTCTTTTATTAATAATACTATAAT
>JFGX01000629.1:0-11609 GCA_000729855.1 Epichloe aotearoae | reverse complement strand
GAGGATATCTTAAATAAGGTCTCTTTCTATAAATTTGTATTAAAGATTTTCTAGTATATAAGGGCAAATAGTAAAATAACTAATTATTAGCTCCTAGTGCGCTTATATCTTAAGCTTTATCTAGGATTACGTTAGATATGCCTAGTTCTAACTAAAGATAATATAAGATTAGCCTATATTACTATAGTAGATAATAAAAGACGTAACCTATATAACTATTTATATAGTAAAAGCTACCCTAAAGGCAAAAAGGGTAAAGGAAAGCTTAAGGTCCACTTTAATACTAAAATATCTAGTAGTAATTTAGAGGATAATAAAGATAAAGTATAAGCTAATTAGAATAAGCTATTAAACATATAGTTCCTATTAGAGAACTAATATTACTAATAGGATAATTAGAGTACTTAAAGACCTTTAGGATTTTTCTAACTAAGGCTATATTAGTAAAACTAATATACTAAAGGATAAAACTAGAGGCCCTAGTGGAATAAGCCCTAAGAGAATTAAGGAGAATAACTAGGTTTTAACTAAAGCTAATAAGAGAATATTTAGAACTAGTAGGATAGGCAATATCTATAGGACTTAGGACCACCGGAGATAAGAGGTTAATATTAGCAGCCACGGCAATTCTAGCGTTAGGAAAAGCTATCTAATAAAGAGAAGGAGTATGCACATATTATAGTATATAATAATAATTCTAATGTATAATAGTACGAAACTTATCTTTAGGAATATAGTTATTATATAACTAAAGAAAGGGAGGTTCTAGAGAATAAAGCATAAGAGACTAACTTTATTAAAACCTATTTTATTAATAATATTAAAAAAGAAATAGATAAGGCTACCACTAAGATAGATATACCTAGGTTAAAATAGCTTGCCCTAGGATAAGTAATTAAGGCTATAGCAAGACCTTAAGAGGTTAAGTATAATAGTAAAAGGGTAAATATATATTTAAAAATCCCTCTTAAATTTAATAATAAAGGCAAGAGTTATTAGATTTACCTTAACACAGGAACGTTATTAATTCTAGTAGATAAAGGGTAGTTATCGTAGAACGGGTTAAATGTAAAATAGGGAACATAGGAACTAAAGCCTGTATCTAGAGTCTAGTTATCCTTTTTTATAACTAAAACCGCTATATTTAATTTTTATATCCTAGGAGTAGCATGTGGAATAGAAATTACTAGATACTTTATAGTTATAGTAGATATAATACTAAATCTAGGCCCTAAACTATTACTTAGAATAAATTTTCTTTATAAATATAGAGTAAAAATTAATTTTATATGCCCTAAGGTGGTTTTTAGGTTAGTCTATAGTATAGTAGTATAAGTAGAAATATTCTAACTAACAAATAAGGTTCTATATTAGCGGGTAATTACTACCTATATAGTAATAATTCCACTAAAAGCATAGTTATATATACTAGTTACTTAGAAAATAGCGCAGGAAAATTAGGAAATAAGCGTGTATTATGTGGAGTTATATTTAAAGTATTTTCCTAATACACTAATTAGCAGATCTAGCTAGGGATAGATAGTTACCTATAACTTAACTAATAAAACTATTACTATTAGTAAACATTAGAAGGTTATATAGCTAATAGTAACTAGTAAGGTTAATGCTAACTATCTAGTTAATAATCCTTTTGTATATTATACTTATTTTAGTAAGGATATTATAGAGAAAGTAAAAGGTAAAAATAGGGCTAATAATAAATCTAATAAGGAAGGAGATAGTTTTAGTCTAAAGAGGGTTAATATAGGAGTACTATTATATAGGATCTTATGCCTAGAAGATATTCTATATATAACTAATAAATTCGGAGTATAAGTTACTAATATTAATTATAAGGCTATAAATAAATTTGTCTAGCTAACTAATAAATATAATATTTATTATAATAGAGGCATTATTCTTATGCCTAAGGACTAGAAAATAAGGATTAATCTTGTTAAAGGATAGTAATATTAAATAAGGCTAATTAGGCCTTATAGATTAGGGGGGCAGGATGCGAATAAACTTAATAAAGTGTATAATAAACTCTATATAAAAGGGAAGATATTATATTTAGATAAGCTAGTGGCTATAGCGTGCCTAGCGTTTATAGTATAGTAAGAAACTAGCTAGGAAAGGAAAGGAAGAGTTATAATTAATATAAGACTGCTTAATAACGTAGTAATACTAGATATATACCCTTTACTAGACTAAAGCGATATTATAGATAACACCTATAGTAAGAAGGTTTTCTCTCTTTTTAATAGAATAGGATTCTTCCACTAGTTACTAGTTAGGAAGGACTATTAAGCCCATATAGTGGTTATTTTAAATTAAGGTCTTAAGGTATTAAATATAGTATTAATAGGTTTTAAAAACTCTCCTGCTTTTGCCTAAAGGTTTATAGACTAACTTTTCTAGAAGTATAAGCATTTTATTTAAGTCTATATTAATAATATAATTATGTTTTTAGATAGTATTAAGGAGCATTTAGAACACCTTAGCATTATACTTAAAATCCTTAAAGAAAATAGGATAATAATCACAGCGAAGAAGTCTTTTATTAGTTACCCTACTATTTAATTATTAGGTTTTATTATTAATAGTAATAGAATTATTAACACTAATAATAGACTTAAAGCCTTTTAAAAGATAGTTTTTCTAAGTAATTTAGCAAGTCTTAAAACTTTTATTAGAATAGCTAGTTTTCTTTATAACAGAATCCTATAGTTTAACACATAGATCTAACTATTATAGGAACAGAAAATAGTATTATTAAGAGAGTTCCGCAAGAAAGATAAGAAAATTACTAGTATCTTAAAACTAGTATAAAAAAAGAAGGCATAGTAAAAGATATTTTTACCTATAAAAGATAAGAAAAAGGCTTTTAAAGATATTAAGGCGTTCCTATATAAGAAACAAACTTTATAGCATTATAATCTAAAAAAACCTCTATTTCTTAAAATTAATGCTTATAAGGAAGGATTTAGTTTGTACGCTTTCTAATTATAAGAAGAATAGGATAGTTAAAGTGTTCCTAGAAGGGATATTAAGAATAACTAAATATAGCTAATCCTATTCCTTTTAAGAGCAATATTAAGCATTAAGAAGCAATATAGTTTAACTAAAGCGGAAGTGGCTATAATTATATAGAGCATTAGGAAGCTCTGAAAAATGGTTTAATCTAATAATATAGTAGTTAATATTTTAACTAACTATTCCCTAGCTAAGGGCATTATTAAGCATACCTTATTATTAACAATAGATTTAGATAAGGCTAACCTAAAACTAGTAAAAGTTGTAAATTATTTGTCACAATTTAATTTAAAGGTAATATATATACCTAGAATATTAAACGTTATACTAGATGCACTCTCTAGATTGCTAGTAGAAGTTACCTATAGGGAGGCGGCGTGGAAGAGCTAATATAATAAGTTAGATATAAGCGCTTATTTTACGAATAAGGAATATATTATAAAGGCGATTATAGACAATAACCTTAAGGCTAAAATTATCTTAGGATATTAGTCTAATTAGAAATTTAGTTAAATTATTATAGCTATAAAAGCCTACTAAGAAAAGTAAGTAGTAAGAAATGTTAAAGTTAGACTAAAGATCCCTTTATTTAGATAGGATTTACGTAAGGATAGTCTATTATACTACTATAGTAAAGATAGATTTTTCTAACTCTACATTCTAATAACAGAGGTTAAATCTATCCTATAGCTAGTACACAACGACTAACATTATTTTAGAATTACTAGGATAGCAGCAGAGCTATAATTAGTTTGTTTCCTACATATAAGCTAATAAATTCGCGATTATGTGGCCTATTACGTAGCGTGTTAAGAAAACGTAATTAATTGCTTAAAACCACTAGGGGAGCTACAACTATTATAGCTAAAGCTAATGCCTTTTTACATAATTTTACATAATTTTATTATAGATATGCTAGAAGTGCTAGCGGCAAATATAATATAGTAGATAGAAGGATACGCTACCTATAATTTATTATGCCTAGTAAATTACTTATTTAGTAAAAGGACACTTTTAATACTAGGACACACTATATATCCAGCGGAAATCTAGGCGGAATTACTTCTTTACGCTCTGTATATTATAGACTAGGGATTGCTAAGATAAATTATTAGTAATAGAGACCTAAGATTTATATCTAATATATAGAAAGAAATATTTAGGTATGTAGGAGTTAAACTCCTTATAGGCATAGCGTACTACCCTTAGATAGATAGAATAGTAGAAAGGAAAAACTAGATAGTAATAATTATAATATAATACCACATAGTAACTAACCTAGATATAACGTAGACATTACTATTACTAGCGCTATAACATTAGCTAAATAACACTATAGTAGCAGGCATAGGGCAGGCTCCTAATAAACTATTATATAGTTTCTGCCTATTAAGTGTTATTAATTTACTTTCCCTAAATAATATAACTAACACTAGAGCTAGCGTAAATAATATTATGGTGTTATAGAAGTTATACTAGCATAAGGCCTAACTAGCAATTATAATAGTAGCTACGCTTGCTAAAATTTAGTATAATAACTATCATAAACTAGTTAATATTAATAAAGGAGATATAGTGTATCTATAACTACATAAGGGGTATAAATTACCTAGTAAACCTAAGAAGAAATGGTTACTATAGAAGGCAGGGCTATATAAAGTATTAGAAAAAGTAAACCCTCTAGTATATTAGTTAGATTTTCCCCTAAATTCACAAGTCTATCTAGTAGTATTATTAGTATAGATATAGAAGCTAGCGTAAGGGAAAGACCTATTTAAAAGGGAAGAACTAGCCCCGCTGCTAATTACGTTTAATAATTCAGAGAAAGTAGACTATTAGGAAATTAAAAGAATCTGTGATTATTATGTTAAGATCCTTAAGCAAACTAAAACTATAAGAGTGGAATTTCTTGTTAGATAGAAGGGCTACACTGCTAAAGATAACTAATAGATAGTAGAGAATAAAATAAGAATAAACATGTCTAAGATAGTAGAAGATTACCTTAAGAAGAATCTAATTAATTAGGTAAAGGAGTATGCAAAGAAAGGCCTTAAACCCCCTATAGAATAATAATAGTAAGAGTAAAGGCGTGATAATAAGAAGGTAAATTTATTAGGTTAGTACAAAACTATTAGACCCTCTTACATATATTATTTATCACGCTTACTAAGGGTAACCTACCTTACTTATACCTTATAACCCCCCCTAACACACTAATAAACCTAGCGTAGTTAAATTCGGCACCTATGTATATGATTTTATTTAGACCTTATATTTCGCTCTATAGCTAGGATAGTTAAATCTAATAATAAAAGTAATAAAGTGTTTTACTAGCTATATAACGCAGAGCAGCGTTACCTATAAGAGATAAGGAAGTGTAATAATTATAAGAAGTACCGCGTGAAATTTAATAACCTTGCTTTAGAAGTTAAATACATAGCTTACTTATTTTGTACTAATCTATATTATTACCTAAGCATAAGACTAGACCTTATTATATTTAATAATAAGTTAGATATAAGTAACCGAATAATTTACAAGTAAATACTAGTAGCGTATCTATGTATTTAGGTGCTAGCCTTAATATAATAAAATTAATTAATAGGGAGTATTACTTTTGCTAATTTAGCATAGCAATAAGCTAGTACTAATAAGGAGAGAGCTAAATATAGGGAGTAGGGTAATAACCTCTTAATTAAATTAGGCATAGTAAGCTATCTTAAAGGCTAGAAGCTTTCTAAACGCTATTTACGCCTAGTATTAGAGCGAGATCTATTACTAAGATATATAAATCCGATATAGTAGGTTATATATTTATAATAAGAATAGTATAAAGGAGAATTAAGAATAGTGTAAGATAAATTAGATATGCTATTATAGTAGGCTATAGAGGGTAGTAAAGACATTAATATAGCTACTATAGTTATTAAGAAAATAGTTAAAACTAAGGTAAAAGCCAAAAGAGATAGTAGTAAAGGTAAAGGTAGTGAAGGTAATAATATTAATAATAAACTAGAAGAATTATAGAATCTAGAAGTAGAAAGCTAGAAACATAACTAAGCAATATAATAATTAATATAGGAAAACATTAAAAGGGCTAAAAGATAAAAGCAGCTATAAGAAAGGGAAGTAGTCTAAGGAAATAATAAATCTAGTAACATACTAGGTGAAGAGAATAGTGGTGTAAAGGAGACTAAGAATTAAGATAATAATAAAAGTGGTAATGCAATAAATAAAGAAGATAATAGTGTAGTAAGATTTAATCTTACCTAAGTAAGTAGTAAATCCCCTAAACTAGAATTTAAACCTAAGAGTAATAAGGAGACTAAACTTATAGAAACTAAATTTAAAGATAGAGGTTTTAAAAGTAAAGGTAAGGATAAAGTTAATAATATGCTAGCTAAATACCTTATTAGGCTATTATAGGTGTATAAATAGATCGCGGAGCTTAATTTTAAGCTATTATTTGTTAGATTTAGAAAACCTGGTTCTAGAATAGATGCCTTAAAGCTAATGCTAAAGATTAGGGTAGTAGTATATAAAAGGGTAATAGAAGAATTTAACGTAGAATATAAAGGGAAAAGCATTAAGGGGATTAATTTTAGTAGATTTAGACACACTATATTAGGTTATAAGGCTAAAAGGTAGGATATTTAATATGTAATATAGGCCTATGTATACGAATTCACGCTTAATAGTGCTATAATAGTATTAGATAGTCTAGAGGTAGATTTAAAGGATACGTATTTTATATTATAGTAAAACGTAGTTATCTAAATTTTTACTATATTTAAGGAATAAAAAGCCACATTAAGCGCAAGATAAGTAGCTATAAGGTAGGCAGGGAAACCCGTGAACTGTATTATAGTAAATCTAATAGAATGCGGAGCGATAAGATAAGCAAAAAATTAGGCGAAAATAGTAGCTATAGCCTTTTATAATAGTGTAATAGTTAAGCGCGGTTATTAGATAGCTATATATAATAGTATAGTATCCCTGCTACTAAGAGCTAATCTATTAGCCCTCTAATTTGTAGATAAATATAGCGTAGTAAATAGTATAATCACAGAGGGACTAGCTAGCATTAGGCAAGCTAATTTGCTTTGTATTAATATAGAGAGAGCACTAGTGTAAAAATTAGTTAAATTTTAAATTTTAAAAGAATAAAATAAATAATATAAATAAAGCAAAATTAATAACCTAGTAGACTAAATTAACTAAGTGGAAAAATAAGCTAATAGAATTAAGATAGAACTCTTAGAGGTAGAAAGAGTAGCAAAAGAAGTATATAAAAGTGCCTAAGAAATAGAAGAGAAGATAGCTAATCTAATAGAATTAATAAAAGAGAAAGTAAAATCTATAAAAAAGAAGTTTATATAAGTAGTATAAATATTAAAGGATTAGAAGGAGAGGATCTTGTAGATTAATTTAGGCAGAATGTTAGTGGATTTTAATAAATAACTTAATACTTTAAAATAAGATATAATTAATAAAAAGGAGTATAAGAAGAAGATAGCGAAATTAGTATCTATAATAGTAAAAATATAAGAAATAATTAATATTTAGATAGTAACTATTAATAAGCTATTACTAGAGTAGAAGGGGATTAGAGAGGATATAAAGAGGGTAAAATTAACTCTAATAAAGGCAATTCTAGCGTCTCTAAACCTAGGAGAAACTAGTATATAGTAAGGTAAATTAGGCTAGTAAACGCTAAGGTTAGGTAGTGCGTAACTATAGATAGAAATAGTTACGCTAGAAATAGTAAATAGGAGGACTAACCTAACTAATAAGTAATAATAGACTAAGACCCCTACGCTAGAAACACTAAGTAAGAGGCTAAAGTTAACTAAAAGGCTAGGATTAAAGCTAAGAGGGACTTAAGCGGTTTTGCAATAGCTAATGCTAAAAACGCTAATACTATAGTGATTAACTAGGATATTACTAATAATATTAGGAAAACAGATAGAGATAATAATAGAATAGATAGAAATAGCGTTACTAGTAACTAGTAAGGTAGTGGAGAAAAGAATAGAAAAGGGAGATAAATTTGCTAGGTTATTAGATTAAAATAAAGAATTTAGATAAGGATTAGAATAGTATTAGAAAGGGTAGTTAGAGGATAGAATATAATAGGTAAGGGAAGGAAATAGGCAAAACTAGTAAGGAAAGACTATAAAATACAGTAAAAGGAGTAATTAGCTCTAAGAATAGGAATTTATTATTTAATATAATGATTTAATTAACACTATTAGAGGATATATATAGCTAGAAAACTATTACAAATTTTAAGTGATTTTGTAATAGAGGTAATTGCGATTTTAGTAATAGGCATACTAAACCTGTTTTTCTTTTGTTTAATTTTAATAAAGGGGAATATTTTTAGGTTACTTAAGATAGGGAGGTTAAATCTAGCTATAGCTCCGTTAGTTGTGACTAGGATAGTTGTCTTTTAAGGTACGCCTAGCACTTATTACGTAGTAGAATAAGCTTAGTTATAAGGGACGTTTATAGGGCCGGATTTAGCACTCTAGTTAGAAGAATTAACTTACTTCTAATATTATATATTATACCTAATAGTAGCTTTCACAAGTGAAATTAGTACGACTTACGACTAGTTAAATCCGTCGGCCCCTCTGACGGATTTAACCCTACATCGTGCAGAGCCAGCACGTAACAGTACCCATACCTTTAACTATTAAGTTAGATATACTAAGGGGGCTATATCCTATCTTTTATATTAATTTAGTCTAATAGGCATTAAATAACCCCTTACTAAGCTAGGCACTAGCTAATAAATAACCTCTGCTAGAACTAGTTATAATAAATACTAATAATAATCTCTTAGAGTATTAGGTTAAAGATATTCTTATAGCTAAGAATACCCTAGGTTAGGGATTAAACTAGAATATCTTAGTTAAATAGAAAGGATATATATAACTAACTTAGGAGCTATTAGAAAACATATAGGATATAGAGGCACTAGACTAGTTTAAATTATAATAGGGTAATATATAGATAAATAATAGCCCTAAAAGGGTATAATTTAATTTAGCTATAAAAAATTAAGGTATATAGTTTTCCTTTAGTGTATATATGCTATAATACTATTTATTTACTATAGAAATAAAAGAAAAAAAAATATTTAGGATAAGGAGTAGCCTTAATAATAGTATTTATACTAGTAGTAGTTCTTAGTAAGAGAGTAGGTAAGCTTTATAATAGTTTTAGTTAGGGCACTAGTATTAGTATTACTTATCTCCTAGGTAGAGATTAATTATATAAGGCTCTTATTTATAGTATGTATACTATAAAAAAATTTAGTAATAAGGGGGTTATAGCCTAGATAAGTAAGAGTACTTAAAGCTAGTATAAGCTACTACGCTTTAGATATACCTTAGGTATAGGTAGTGCTTATAAGGGATAACTCTATTAGCTTTACCTTAGTAAGATTAATTTATACTATAGTTAATATATTATTAAAATACTTATATTAGTAAATAAAAGTTTTTATAAGTATAGTATAATACCCCTTAATAGTAGTAGTTTACTTATAGGCTAGAGTCTTAATAGCTTAGTATATAGCTAAAAGGTTCTTAAGGTACTTAAAGGTATAATAAAGTTTAAGGTTATTACTATATAAAGGTATCTCCTAGATATAAGTATAATATATAGTATAGTAAGGGATATATACTTAGTTTACTCCTAGAGTATAGCTATACTTCCCCTTTATATAAAGATTATTAATATAAGGTATATATAGGAAGTTATACTTCTCCTTATCTAAGTATACTTTATTATTAAAGTCTCTCTCTAAGATATACTTACTAAGGTAAGTTCCCTTACCCTTAGGGGAGGTAGGTAGTAATAAGGGGTAAAAGTTAGAGAAATTACCTAGAGATAGGCTAAGGGAGGGATTTAATATAAATAGATTTTCTAGAACCTAGCTAGTATTAGATATAATAAAGGTAGTATAGATATAAAAAGGAGTCTAGAAGAATAGGATAATAAAAGAAAGAGAATAAAATAGATAATTTAAGGAATATTATAATAATAGAAAGGATAAAGTTATTAGGAATTTAGGGGAGAGAATAGGAATATTTATATTCCTTAAGGAATTAGACTAACTCTAATTAGTAGGTAAATAGTTATAGAAGAAAACATAGGCTAGTTATAAATAGGGGTAGTATATTATATAATTATCTAATAAAAGGCTAGTAATAAGGGATATATCTAAGGTAAGGTTAGAGTTTAGTGAATAAGAGGTAGAAGGTAAGAAAGGAGTAATAGTAAGAAGCTAGATAAGGCATAGGGATAGCTAGTATAGTAAGCGAAAAAGGGATAGGCTAGTGTTTTCTATTATAGAACTAGGTAGGGGGTAGGCCTGTGTTTACATTAAAGAAGGTTAGAGTGGGCTAGCCATATAGCGAAAATTTTTGTAGCAGGGCCTACACCCTATACGTTGCCCCATGCAAGAGGACTAGACCCCACCTACACTAACATAGGGGCATGCACGGTGGAGGGGCTTACTTATTATTTACTTACTTTTACATAGTAATAGGGGAAGGGAGAGGTAAGTATAGGGGTATATTATAGACTTAAGCTATAAGCTTAGGTTAAGTCTAGGTTAAGACTAGCTCTAGAAAGTATATAGGTTATACGTGGCTAGGTTAGGGCTATACGCAAGCCTCGCATAGACTAGCATAACTTACTATAAATCCGGGCCTTATAGAACCACTAGTTTAGTTTGCTTCTTCTTCTATAAGAATAATATTCTCACTCTAAACGCTTATATGCAGTAGCCATAAGGCCAGTTCATTACATTAATTTAATTTAAGCAAGGTTTTTAATCCATCACTAAGGATCTAAGCTACAAGGTCTTTTTTTAATATTAGGTTATCTTTTTAAGGTAAACATAATTATAATTAAACAATCTAAGCTAAAGGCAACAAAGGGAGAGTTAATTTTCTATGAAAGGAAGGGAATCTAGGGTTTTTATCTAATAAGGGGTCGGAGGCTAGGCCATATGACTAGGGATCCGATGTGGCCGAATTGATCCGATAAGCTAATAGAACTAAGGTCTAAGGGGCTAGAGGTCTTATAAGAGGTCTCGAGGGGTCACATTCCTAGCCACATAGTAATTATTTATAATTATTTGTAATTATTTTGTAATTATTTGTAATTATTTTGTAATTATTTGTAATTATTTTGTAATTATTTGTAATTATTTTGTAATTATTTGTAATTATTTGGTAATTATTTGTAATTATTTGGTAATTATTTGTAATTATTTGGTAATTATTTGTAATTATTTGGTAATTATTTGTAATTATTTGGTAATTATTTGTAATTATTTGGTAATTATTTGGTAATTATTTGGTAATTATTTGGTAATTATTGGTAATTATTAGTAATTATTTGGTAATTATTTGGTAATTATTTGTAATTATTTGTAATTATTTGTAATTATTGGTAATTATTTGTAATTATTGGTAATTATTTGTAATTATTGGTAATTATTTGTAATTATTGGTAATTATTTGTAATTATTGGTAATTATTTGTAATTATTGG
>JFGX01000628.1:0-11626 GCA_000729855.1 Epichloe aotearoae | reverse complement strand
AAAAATAGGTCTTTTTATATTAACCCTAGACCCCTTAAGTAATCTATATATTATATATAGCTAATCTAGGAATTATAATATTTATAGTTATAGCTATTACTATTAGATATATATACTAGCTATAAACTTATAGTAAGATTAATATAACTACCCTAGTATCTATAAATAACTTTATTTAATTAAATAGCATATAGGACCCTATTTATTTAATCTAATTATAAAAATTAATATAGGTAGTTTACCCTTTTAGAATTAGTTATATAATACCTAAGGGTATTTACTTTACTATATTAGTGTAAAGGGCTTAGGCTTTGCCTAAGCATAAGCCGTACTGCACGTAAGGGGGAGGCAGATAGGGGTAGCTAGGGTATGAAAAGGGGGCTAACATAAGGTAGCTAGGGGGTATAAGGGGCACTACTAGGGATAGCTTCCTACCCTTTTCTTCTTCCTTTCTTAAGCTTCTTAATATTATACTAATACCCTACTATAGTTACCTAGGGGCTAGTCCTTAATAATTAAGAAGCTTCCTTTAGTCTAAAAAAGAAAGCTACTAAATAATAGAAAAGGGAAATAATAATATAACTAATAAACACACTTTAACTAGAATACTAGCCTAATCTAGGGACTATAACCCCCCTATCTAAGGCTATATTACCACTAGAGGCTTATAATGCCTAGTTTAAAATACTTTAACTTATACTAGAATAGTAGGTAAGAGTAATTAAGAACCTATAATAATATATATATATAAACCTAAAGCTAGTAACTTAACTAGCTTTCCTATTAAATACTCCTATAAAGCTAATAGTCCCTAACCTAAACTCTACTATACTACCCTTAGGCCTAGGCTTACTACCCCTAATATTATAAATCTAATAAAAACTAATCCTAATAGGTAACCTATATAATAGTAATAAGATTATATTTACTACCTAGAAGTTCCTAATATAATATAAACTAGAGGTAAATAAGGACTTTATTAGGACCTAAAAGGATTAATAGATATTTATTTACTAGAACCTATTACCTAAGGTCTAGGCCTATATAGCTATATACTTTAAAGTAGGCTACCTTAGTAACTATAACCTAAAGGCTTTTCTTAGCTATTTAGAAACCCTATATATAGACCCCTATAGATAGGAGATAGCCCTAATAGAGCTTAATTAGATAAAATAAGGGGTAAAAGAGGTATTTACTATGTTTTTTATTTACTTTAAATAGAAGCTTTCTTTAGTAAGGGGGGTTTATTAGACTAAGGATATTAAGCTAGCTAAGCTATAATATATACTTAATAAACATATAAGGGAGACCTTTATTAGCAGAGGAGTTAGCTAAATAGAGTACTATATAGCAGTTACCTAATACTATAGTATAGTAGTGGATATTAAGTCTTTAGCCTTAGAGGAAAAATATTAAAACTAGCGTAAGCCCTAGCTAGCCTAGCCTATACCTTAATAGGTAGATTATAAGGGTAACTATTAAGGACTAGCCCCTAGGCAACTGCGGTAGGGCGTTAGTATAATATTAAGAAGCTTAAGAAAGGAAGAAAAAAAGGGTAGGAAGCTATCCCTAGTAGTGCCCCTTATACCCCCTAGCTACCTTATATTAGCCCCCTTTTTATACCCTAGCTACCCCTATCTGCCTCCCCCTTATATATAGTATAGCTTATACTTAGGTAAAGCCTAAGCCCTTTACATATACCCTTACTTACCTATTAACTATAAGTCTCCCCCTTATTCCTCCTAATAGGTTTCCTACCTATTTTCTACCTAGCCCTTCTTTATTATTATAATAATATTAGCCTTACCCCTTACCTATTATTTAGTAGTGCGCGTAATATATCCTAGCTAATCCCCCTTATTTTTTTTTTTTATAAGTCTATAATATACGTTCTACCTAGCCCCTCTTTATTATTATAATAATATTAGCCCTACCCTTACCTATTATTTAGTAATATATATAACGCGTCTGCCTTACTAGCCTTTATTTATTATAATAATAACCACCCTACCCTTACCTATCTATAACTTACCTAATATAGGTATAAATCCCTTATATAAATATCTTACTTATTTCCCTTATATAGCTTTACTTTCCCTTATATAATATATTCTCTAAATATTATAGTCTTATTATACTTTCTTAATTTATTATATTAATCCTATCCTACTACTAATTATTTACTTATTAAATATACCTTATAATTTACTTATTTTATCCGCTCCCTTAACTAGGCTTATAATATCTCTAGCCTATTTTATTAGTAAGTTTCTTATAAAAGGGGACTTTAATAATAAGTAGTATACTACTTCTATATTAGTTTAGTGCCTATATAAGCTATATATTAAATAATCCCTTACTACTAGTATTTTAAACTATTACCTCCCTAAAAGTAAGAAGTCCTATTCTCCTTATTAGTAAAATTATATTACCTATATTTAGTTAACTAGGCTTTTTTTTACTAATCTTTAACTTTAATATACCCTTAAGGACCTTAAAGCTAAAATTACTATAAGTACTTATATCCTTATCTCTAGTGTCCTAAAAACCTTAGATACTAAGAAAAAAATACCTATCTTATCCTAGAAGTTCTACTACCTTATAAGCTAGTAAACTACTTTACTAAACTAGGCTTAATTTAATCTAGTACTAGTTTATTTAGCCCTTAGGCTCTCTTTATCTATAAACTTACTTACTATAAATATAACTAGCCTTAATATTACTCTATATATTAGTACTAGTCCCTTAGCTAGCTATAGTATAGGGAATTCTATATAGTAAGTTACTAGTATTTTATTCTAGTAAAATTAATAAGTAATTAGTAGCTTAACTACTATAAATAAGGAATTCTATAAGTAGTTTATAGCTCTTTTTTATATAATTTCTTCTTACTACTATAGTAATAACTAGTACTATCTTTAATATATTAAAGTAAGTAATAACTTACTTTCTTATTATTATTAATAATACTTCTAACTTATTTCTAAAGTAAGTCTTACTTATAAATATACCCCTTATTTCTCTAAAGCTAGCTAGCCCTTAGCTAGGACTAGTAATCCCTTTTTTTATAGCTCTCTAAGTATATCTCTAGCTAGTGCCTCTTCTATATATACTTATTTTATACCTTTTAATTATACTATCTAGAACCTAGGTAGTACCTATAGTAGGTAGCTTTAATTACTATATATATTTACCTATACCTCTTCTATATATAGGTTAGTATTAACTAGCCCCTAAGTAAAGAAGGGGCCTATTAACCTAAGTTCCTCTAGAGAGCTAAGTAATATCTATAATATAGTAGATAGTAGTAATACCTAAGTAATAGTAGGTAGTAGTATATTTATACCTTAGGTACTAGTAGAAGTCTCTATAGGTAGATAAGTTTTCTAAAATTAATTTAGTCTATTATTAACTTATATATTACCTTATTTTACCTTAAATTTATTAAGGGCTTTTATTTTATCTATACTCTTTAATAGTTTTTATATTAATTATATATACCCTACCTACTTAACTAAGATATTCTATCTCCTACCCTATCCTAGTGTATTCTAAGCTACTAAGATTTATTCTACTTAATATTCCTTAATAAGTTTATTATTATCCTTTACTAAAATCTATTCTAGACCTAGGTATAAGTCTTATAGTTTTTAGCTAGAAAGTAAATTCTTTACTACCCTTTTAATAAGATTAATATAAAAAACTAGATAGATACTCTTTAGTATATCTAACTAGACTATAAGTAAAGATAGTACTTCTATAACTATATACTTAGTAACTACCTAGTTAAGTTTCCTTAAAGAATAGTTTATCTTAATATTTTTAAGTAATAACTATACTTTATTTCTAACCTAGAAATATTCTACTAGGTATCTTAATACTAATATAGTATCCTATTACTATTACTATATATAAGCTATTATAGCCTAAGCTAAGAGAGTACTCTCTTAGAGGTAACTTAGGAATTAAATAGCTTTACCCTTTAGTATAGTTATAGAGGTAGAATAGTTAGGCTAGGACTAGATAGGCTCTAGGTTATAACTATAAAGTAATCTATTTAGGCTTACCTTAGTAACTAAAGAGGTCCTATTATTTATTATAAGTTAGTAAAAAGCTATAAGGTACTCCTTACCCTTAGCTATTTATACTTTATAGAATACTATATAAATAGTTACCTTTATAAACTAATATACCTAGGAGAGGGAGTATAGGGATTTCTTAATTAATAGGAGTAAGTAGTAGTCTTATATTATTATCTTATTAAGTATATAATAGTTTTTATAAAAATACTATCCCTTATTTAATTTTTTAATAAGAAAAACTAAAGCTATAGCTAATAAGGAGCTAGTATAAATCTATCCTTTATCTATAAGGTCTATAATCTAGCGCTAAATCTCTAAGAGCTAGTCCCTTAGTATTAATTTAATCTAGCACTAGTTTATTTAGCCCTTAGGCCCTCTCTATTTATAAACTTACTTACTATAAATATAACTAGCCTTAATATTACTTTATATATTAGTACTAGTCCCTTAGCTAGCTATAGTATAAGGAATTCTATATAGTAAGCCTTTGCTAATAGAGGTCTCCCTTATATATTTATTAAGTATATATTATAGCTTAGCTAGCTTAATATCCTTAGTCTAATAAGCCTCCCTTACTAAAGAGAGCTTCTATTTAAAGTAAATAAAAAATATAGTAAATACCTCTTTTACCCCTTATTTTATCTAATTAAGCTTTATTAGGGCTATCTCCTATCTATAGGGGTCTATATATAGGGTTTCTAAATAGCTAAGAAAGGCCTCTAGGTTATAGTTACTAAGGTAGCCTACTTTAAAGTATATAGCTATATAGGCCTAGACCTTAGGTAATAGGTTTTAGTAAATAAATATTTATTAATTCTTTTAAGTCCTAATAAAGTCCTTATCTACCTCTAGTTTATATTATATTAGGAACTTTTAGGTAGTAAATATAATCTTATTACTATTATATAGATTACCTATTAGGATTAGTTTTTATTAGATTTATAATATTAGGGGTAGTAAACCTAGGCCTAAGGGTAGTATAGTAAAGTCTAGGTTAGGGACTATTAGCTTTATAGAAGTGTTTAATAGGAAAGCTAGTTAAGTTACTAGCTCTAGGTTTATATATATATATTATTATAGGTTCTTAATTACTCTTACTTACTATTCTAGTATAAGTTAAAGTATTTTAAACTAGGTATTATAAGCCTCTAGTAGTAATATAGCCTTAGATAGGGGGGTTATAGTCCCTAGATTAGGCTAGTGTTCTAGTTAAAGTATATCTATTAGTTATATTATTATTTCCCTTTTCTATTATTTAGTAGCTTTCTTTTTTAGACTAAAGGAAGCTTCTTAATTATTAAGGACTAGCCCCTAGGTAACTATAGTAGGGTATTAGTATAATATTAAGAAGCTTAAGAAAGGAAGAAGAAAAGGGTAGGAAGCTATCCCTAGTAGTGCCCCTTATACCCCCTAGCTACCTTATATTAGCCCCCTTTTTATACCCTAGCTACCCCTATCTGCCTCCCCCTTACGTGCAGTATAGCTTATGCTTAGGCAAAGCCTAAGCCCTTTACAGTAACACGCTAATAATAGGGGTGTGTGCTATAATAACCTAGTAGAATAAGATAGATAAAAAGGATAAGGGCCCTAAGAAGAACATAAAGTAGCTAAGGGCTAAATAGGTAACTAAAGCAAAGTTAACTAAGCGCTACTAGGAAGGATATTACTTATATTATAAATCTAAGGATTACTATATCTAGGAGTGTACCTTTCTCTTACCTTACTAACTAAAGGTCTAAATTAATATATATAGAGTAGATATAGATAGTGTAAATAAGGGGGCTATAATTAATACCTTAGAAAATAAGTAGCCCCTAAGTAAAGCCTTATATAGGGGTAAAGAGGCTAGCTAGTAGCTATAGATTTAGATAAGTATAGCTAGTATATAAATATAGATAGGGATATAGAATAATATATAGACTAACTACCTTTCTTAATCCTAGTACTCTTTAATATATATTTTTATATTAATATCTAGATTAATTATAGCTATAATTACTATAGTACTATAAGTAAATTAGTAGTAAGGTAGCTTAGCCTAGAGCTTATATAATTACTAAAATATAGGTAAGTCTATACTATAGTAAAAATAAAGAGAAAAGGGATATAATAAAGGGAAGACTTCTTCTTTATTACCTATATAGTATATACTAGAATTAATATTAATAGCTAGGAGTTATTAGTATATTTATATATTATCCTAGGCCTTACCTAGGATATAATATTTAGGATACTATAGCTAGAATACTATAAGGTAGTAATTTATATAGTAAAATAGTAGCTAGTTATTAGGGTAGTAAAGGGCCTTTATATATTAAAGGCTACTAAGTATAAGGGAGAACCCCTAGCATAAGGGATTATTAAATCCTTATATACTATAAAGGTATAATAAGTATAATAAATAAAGAATACTATAATAAGGTTTATTATTATAAGCCTTAAAGAGATAATAATAATACTATAAATTATAGTACCTAAAATAACACTAAATAGTCTAGATATAGCTATAGTACTAAAAGAATTAGTAAACTTTATAGACCTTTTTAATAAGGCTAAGGCTAATAGCTTATCTCCTTATAGGGGTTCTCTTAATTACTATATATAGTTATATAAGAACTTAGATAGGTCCTAACTAGTACTCCTATAGGGGCTATTATATAATATACTAAGGGACTAGCTCTTAGAGATTTAGCGCTAGATTATAGACCTTATAGATAAAGGATAGATTTATACTAGCTCCTTATTAGCTATAGCTTTAGTTTTTCTTATTAAAAAATTAAATAAGGGATAGTATTTTTATAAAAACTATTATGTACTTAATAAGATAATAATATAAGACTACTACTTACTCCTATTAATTAAGAAATCCCTATACTCCCTCTCCTAGGTATATTAGTTTATAAAGGTAACTATTTATATAGTATTCTATAAAGTATAAATAGCTAAGGGTAAGGAGTACCTTATAGCTTTTTATATAAGGTTTAGGTTATTTAAATAGCTAGTTTACCTATTTAGCCTAGCTAGTATACTAGTAACCTTTTAATACTATATTAATAAATCCTTAGGGAATATATTAGGAGATTTTATAATAGTATATTTTAATAATATTTTAGTTTATTTAGAGAGATTAAGAAAGGACTATATAGTAAAGGTTTAACTTATACTAAGGTACTTAAGAGCTATAGGGTTATACCTTAACCTTAATAAGTCTATATTTACTATAAAGAAGGTCTAATACCTAGGGTATATTATTATAATAAGTTATTTAATCTATTCTAATCTAGTAAAGGTAATAGCTATAAGAGAATAGGTAATACCTATAAAACTATAGGGAGTTTAAAGCTTTTTAGGGTTTATAAACTTTTACTATAACTTTATTAGGACCTTTTTAGAGTTAGTAATACTACTTATATAACTTACTAAGAAAAATACCTTTTTTTATTAAGGACTAAAGGAGAATAATACTTTTAAGAGATTAAAAAATACTTTTATTATATATCTAGTCCTAGTATAATAAGACCTAGACTATCCTATAGTAATAAAGGCTAACTACTTAAGTATAGCCTTTAGTAAGTGCCTTTTATAATAAGGACTTAATAATATAATATACCTAGTTACTTACTACTTTACTAGCCTTATAGCTTTATAAAAAAACTATATAATCTATAATAAGGAACTATTAGCTATTATCTTATACTTAAAGATATAATTAGTAAAGTTATAGGGTATTTCTTATTTATTTACTATTTATATAGACTATAAGAACCTAGAGTACTTTATAACCCTAAGGTTAATATTAGAATAGTAAGCCTAATAGGTAAATATACTTATACTATTTAATTTTTATTTATACTATAGGCTTAGTATATAGGCTTAATAACTAAATACTTTATCTTAAAGGGAATAAAACTAATAAGAAGTAACTTTAAGAATAGGATAAGTCTTATAACCCCTTACTATTATATAGCTATTACTATTACTAGGAGTATACTAAAATAAGTCTAATATAAAGCTATACTAGTTATATATACCCTTACTACTAGTAAGGGAGGCTCTCTTTACTAATAAATACCTCTAGGCTCTTTAGGATTAGGCTATTATATTAGATCCTATATATAGTATTTAACTAAGGGCTATTTAGAAAGGTACTTAGAGGTTTTCTTTAGGGATAATAATAAAAGAGTAAGTAATAAACTACTTTATAAGTACTTATAAAGTGCTTTAATTTTAAGGGTATATATAAGTCTTAGCTTAGAAGCCCCTTATAATAACCCTTATATAATAGTACTATAACTTACTAGTAGTAAAATACCTAGGCTATAATACTATATTCTAGATATTATAGTAATAGTTTTATTAAAATAGGATATTATAGGATATTACTAGGTTTATTTATAATTACTACTATATTAGTAATTATAAGAGCTATTAATAGCACTAAAGCTTACTAAAGCCCTTACTAATCCCTAACTAGTTCTAGTTATAAATCTTTATTAACTTTATAATAAACCTACTAATATTATCTTTAGAGAGGCTATAGTATCTTATAGTAATTATAAATAAACTCTTAAAGTTTATATAGTTAGAGGCTATAATCTCTATTAGAGCTAAGGAGTATATAGAATAATTTAAGATAGTTTAGTAAAGATTTAAAGGGTTTCTTTAGTTTATTATTATAGATTAAGAATTAGATTAGTTAGGGAAGTTCTAGATAATATTATACTCCCTAGTAAGAATTAACTAGTTACTTTCTATATTATATTACCCTTAAACTAATAGTAGTATAAAATAGGTAAACTAGGAAGTATAAGTAATCCTATATATAATAATCTCCTTCTTATAGTATAACTAGCCTAAATACCTTACTACTTACTAACTTATAATAAATAATAAAACCTCTTTAGTTACTAGGGTAAGCCTAAATAGATTACTTTATAGTTATAATCTAAAGCCTATCTAGTCCTAGCCTAACTATTTTACCTTTATAACTATACTAAAGGGTAAAGCTATTTAATTCCTAAGTTACCTCTAAGAGAGTACTTTCTTAGCTTAGGCTATAATAGCTTATATATAGTAATAATAATAGAATACTATATTAGTATTAAGATACCTAGTAAAATATTTCTAGATTAGAAATAAAGTATAGTTATTACTTAAAAATATTAAGATAAACTATTCTTTAAGGAAACTTAACTAGGTAGCTACTAAGTATATAATTATAGAAGTATTATCTTTACTTATAGTTTAGTTAGATATACTAAAGGGTATTTATCTAGTTTTTTATATTAACCTTATTAAAAGGGTAGTAAAGGATTTATTTCCTAGCTAAAAACTATAGAACTTATACCTAGGTTTAGAATAGATTCTAGTAAAGGATAATAATAAACTTATTAAGGAATATTAAATAAAATAAATCTTAGTAGCTTAGAATATACTAAGATAGGGTAAAAGATAGAATATCTTAGTTAAGTAAGTAAGGTACTTATAACTAATATAGAAACTATTAGAGAGTATAGATAAGATAAAAGCCCTTAATAAATTTAAGGTAAAATAAGGTAATATATAAGTTAATAATAGACTAAATTAATTTTAGAAAACTTATTTACTTATAAAGACTTTTACTAATACCTAAGGTATAAATATACTATTACTTACTATTACTTAGTTCCCTAAAGAAACTTAGGTTAATAGGCTTCTCTTTTACTTAAGGGCTAGTTAATACTAACTTATATATAGGAGGTATATAAGTAAATATATATAGTAGTTAGAGCTACTTACTATAAGTACTACCTAGGTTTTAAATAGTATAATTAAGAGGTATAAAATAAGTATATATAGAAAAGGCACTAGCTAAAGATATACTTAGATAGCTATAAAGAGAGAGACTACTAGTCCTAGCTAAGGGCTAGCTAGCTCTAGAGAAGTAAGGGGTATATCTATAAGTAATACTTACTTTAGAAGTAAGTTAGAAGTATTATAAATAATAATAAGAAGGTAAGTTATTACTTACTTTAATATATTAAAGATAATACTAGTTATTACTATAATAATAAAAAAAAGTATATAAAAAAGGGCTATAGATTACTTATAGAATTCCTTATATATAATAGTTAAGCTATTAATTACTTACTAATTTTACTAGAATAAAATACTAGTAACTTACTATATAGAATTCCCTATATTATAGCTAGCTAAGGGACTAGTACTAATATATAAAGTAATATTAAGGCTAGTTATATTTATAGTAAGTAAGTTTATAAATAAAGAGAGCCTAAGGGCTAAATAAACTAATACTAGATTAAATTAAGCCTAGTTTAGTAAAGTAGTTTACTAGCTTATAAAATAGTAAAACTTCTAGAATAGAATAGGTATTTTCTTCTTAGTATTTAAGGTCTTTAGGACACTAGGAATAAGGATATAAGTGCCTATAGTAATTTTAGCTTTAAGGTCCTTAAAGGTATATTAAAGTTAGGGATTAGTAAAAAAAAGCCTAGTTAACTAGATATAAGTAATATAATTTTACTAATAAGAAAGATAAGACTCCTTACTTTTAGGGGGATAATAGTTTAAAATACTAGTAGTAAGGGATTATTTAATATATAGCCTATATAGGTACTAAACTAATATAGGAGTAGTATACTACTTATTATTAAAGTCCTCTTTTATAAGAAACTTACTAATAAAATAGGCTAGAGGTATTATAGGCCTAGTTAGGGAAGTAGAAGGAATAAGTAAATTATAAGATATTTATATAGGGGATTTATACCTATATTAGGTAAGTTATAAATAGGTAAGGGTAAGGTAGTTATTATTATAATAAATAAAGACTAGTAAGGTAGATATATTATACGCACTACTAAATAATAGGTAAGGGCAGGGCTAATATTATTATAATAATAAAGAGAGGCTAGGTAAAACGCGTATTATAGACTTATAAAAATAAGGGGGATTAGCTAGGATATATTACACACACTACTAAATAATAGGTAAGGGGTAGGGCTAATATTATTATAATAATAAAGAGAGGCTAGGTAGAAAATAGGTAGGAAACCTATTAGGAGAAATAAGGGGGAGACCTATAGTTAATAGATAAGTAAGGGTATATATAAAAGGCTTAGGCTTTGCCTAAGCATAAGCTATACTATATATAAGGGGGAGGTAAATAGGGGTAGCTAGGGTATAAAAAGGGGGCTAATATAAGGTAACTAGGGGGTATAAGGGGCATTACTAGGGATAGCTTCCTGCCCTTTTCTTCTTCCTTTCTCAAGCTTCTTAATATTATACTAACGCCCTACTATAGTTACCTAGGGGCTAGTCCTTAACAATTAGAGTAGTAAGGTTATTACTATTTAGGGTTAATAGATAAGGTAGGGAAATATTTATAACCTAATATTATTAAGATTATTATTTATTTAGTAATATATTACCCTATAAAGAGTTATAATAAACCCTAACCCCTTATTAAGTTAGTTATTACTTATAAGAGTATATAGTGTTTTTATACTAGGTAAGTAGCTAGGTTTTTTTAATTAAGGATAATTATA
>JFGX01000627.1:0-11641 GCA_000729855.1 Epichloe aotearoae | reverse complement strand
ACCTTTAATCCAACCGGTAGATCTGTTAACCTTCGATCTATTGTTAGATTTGTTAAACTTTAATTTAACCGTTAATCTAACCTTATTAGATTTATTAACCTTTATTTCGTTAACTTTAATCTAACCGTTAGATCTGTTAACCTTTAATCTAACCGTTAGATCTGTTAACTTTAATCTAACTGTTAATCTAACTAATTCAAATCTATCCCTTTTACTAGGCCTAATAGTCCCTAGGCATCGCGCCTATTGTTAGATTCGTTGACCTTTAATTCGTTGACCTTTAATCCAACCAGTAGATCTATTAACCTTTAATCTATTATTAGATTCGTTAAACTTTAATTTGACCGTTAATCTAACCTTATTAGATTTATTAACCTTTATTTCGTTAACTTTAATCTAACTATTAGATCTATTAACCTTTAATCTAACTATTAGATCTGTTAACTTTGATTTAACCGTTAATCTTGTAAAGGGCTTAGGCTTTGCCTAAGCATAAGCCGTACTACACGTAAGGGGGAGGCAGATAGGGGTAGCTAGGGTATGAAAAGGGGGCTAATATAAGGTAGCTAGGGGGTATAAGGGGCACCACTAGGGATAGCTTCCTACCCTTTTCTTCTTCCTTTCTTAAGCTTCTTAATATTATACTAACGCTCTACTATAGTTACCTAGGGGCTAGTCCTTAATAATAAAGAAGCTTCCTTTAGTCTAAAAAAGAAGGCTACTAAATAATAGAAAAAGGGAAATAATAATATAACTAATAGACATGCTTTAACTAGAACACTAGCCTAATCTAGGGACTATAACCCCCCTATCTAAGGCTATATTACTACTAGAGGCTTATAATACCTAGTTTAAAACACTTTAACTTATACTAGAATAGTAGGTAAAAGTAATTAAGAACCTATAATAATATATATATATATAAACCTAAAGCTAGTAACTTAACTAGCTTTCCTATTAAATACTCCTATAGAGCTAATAGTCCCTAACCTAGACTCTACTATACTACCCTTAGGCCTAGGTTTACTACCCTTAATATTATAAATCTAATAAAAACTAATCCTAATAGGTAACCTATATAATAGTAATAAGATTATATTTACTACCTAGAAGTTCCTAATATAATATAAACTAGAGGTAGATAAGGACTTTATTAGGACCTAAAAGGATTAATAGATATTTATTTACTAAAACCTATTACCTAAGGTCTAGGCCTATATAGCTATATACTTTAAAGTAAGCTACCTTAGTAACTATAACCTAGAGGCCTTTCTTAGCTATTTAGAAACCCTATATATAAACCCTTATAGATAGGAGATAGTCCTAATAGAGCTTAATTAGATAGAATAAGGGATAGGAGAGGTATTTACTATATTTTTTATTTACTTTAAATAGAAGCTTTCTTTAGTAAGGGGGGCTTATTAGACTAAGGATATTAAGCTAGCTAAGCTATAATATATACTTAATAAATACATAAGGGAGACCTTTATTAGCAGAGGAGTTAGCTAAATAGAGTACTATATAGCGGTTACCTAATACTATAGTATAGTAGTGGATATTAAGTCTTTAGCCTTAGAGGAAAAATATTAGAACTAGCGCAGGCCCTAGCTAGCCTAGCCTATACCTTAATAAATAGATTATAAGGGTAATACACTAATAATAGGGGTATATACTATAATAACCTAGTAGAATAAGATAAATAAGAAGGATAAGGGCCCTAAGAAGAATATAAAGTAGCTAAGGGCTAAATAGGTAATTAAAGCAGAGTTAACTAAGCACTACTAGGAAGGATACTACCTATATTATAGATCTAAGGATTACTATATCTAGGAGTATACCTTTCTCCTACCTTACTAACTAAAGGTCTAAATTAATATATATAGAGCGGATATAGATAGTATAGATAAGGGGGCTATAATTAATACCTTAGAAAATAAGTAGCCCCTAAGTAAAGCCTTATATAGGGGCAGAGGGGCTAGCTAGTGGCTATAGATTTAGATAAGTATAGCTAGTATATAAACGTAGATAAGGATATAGAATAATATATAGACTAACTACCTTTCTTAATCCTAGTACTCTTTAATATATATTTTTATATTAATATCTAGATTAATTATAGCTATAATTACTATAGTGCTATAAGCAAATTAGCAGTAAGGTAGCTTAGCCTAGAGCTTATATAACTACTAAAATATAGGTAGGTCTATACTATAGTAGAAATAAAGAGAAGGGGGATATAATAAAGGGAAGACTCCTTCTTTATTACCTATATAGTGTGTACTAGAATTAATATTAATAGCTAGGAGTTATTAGTGTATTTATATATTATCCTAGGCCTTACCTAAGATATAATATTTAGGATACTATAGCTAGAATACTATAAGGTAGTAATTTATATAGTAGAATAGTAGCTAGTTATTAGGGTAGTAGAGGGCCTTTATATATTAGAGGCTACTAAGTAGGAGGGAGAACCCCTAGTGTAAGGGATTATTAGATCCTTATATACTATAGAGGCATAATAGATATAATAAATAAAGGATAGATCTATGCTAGCTTCTTATTAGCTATAGCTCTAGTTCTTCTTATTAAAAAATTAAATAGGGAATAGTATTTTTATATAAACTATTATATACTTAATAAGATAATAGTATAGGACTACTACCTACTCTTATTAATTAAGGAAACCCTACGCTCCCTCTTCTAGGCATACTAGTTTATAAAGATAGATATTTATATAGTATTCTATAAACTATAGATAGCTAAAGGTAAGGAGTATCTTATAGCCTTTTATATAAGGTTTAGGTTATTTAAATAGCTAGTTTACCTATTTAGCCTAGCTAGTGCACTAATAACCTTCTATTACTATATTAATAAATCCTTAGGGAATATATTAGAAGATTTTATAATAGTATATCTTAATAATATCTTAGTTTATTTAGGGGGATTAAGAAAGAACTATATAGTAAAGGTTTAACTTATACTAGGGTGCTTAAGAGCTATAGGGTTATACCTTAACCTTAATAAGTCTATATTTACTATAAAGGAGGTCTAATACCTAGGGTATATTATTATAGTAAGCTATTTAATCTATCCTAATCTAGCAAAGGTAGTAGCTATAAGAGAATAGGTAGTACCTATAAAACTATAGGGGGTCTAAAGCTTTTTAGGGTTTATAAACTTTTACTATAACTTTATTAGGAACTTTTTAGAGTTAGTAGTATTACTTATATAACTTACTAAGAAGAATACCCCTTTTTATTAGGGACTAGAGAAGAATAATACTTTTAAGAGGTTAAAAGATGCTTTTATTATATATCTAGTCCTAGTATAATAAGACCTAGATTATCCTATAGTAGTAGAGGCTAACTATTTAGGTATAGCCTTTAGTAAGTGCCTTTTATAATAAGGACCTAATAATATAATATACCTAGTTACTTACTACTCTACTAGCCTTATAGCTTTATAAAAAAACTATATAATCTATAATAAGAAACTATTAGCTATTATCTTATACTTAAAGGCATAGTTAGTAGAGTTATAGGGCATTTCCTATCTATTTACTATTTATATAGACTATAAGAACCTAAAGCACTTTATAACCCTAAGGTTAATATTAGAATAGTAAGCCTAATAGGTAGATATACTTATACTATTTAATTTTTATCTATACTATAGGCCTAGTATATAGGCTTAATAACTAGATACTTTATCTTAAAGAGAATAAGACTAATAAAAAGTAACTTTAAGAATAGGATAGGTCTTATAATCCCTTACTATTACTTAGCTATTACTATTACTAGGAGCACACTAGAATAAGTCTAATATAGAGCTACACTAGTTATATATACCCCTACTACTAGTAAGGGAGGCTCTCTTTACTAATAAGCACCTTTAGGCTCTCTAGGACTAGGCTATTATATTAGATCCTATATATAGTATCTAACTAAGGGCTATTTAGGAAGGTACCTAGAGGTTTCCCCTAGGGGTAATAATAAGAGAGTAGGTAGTAGATTACTCTATAAGTACCTATAAAGCGCTTTAATTTTAAGGGTATATATAGGTCCTAGCTTAGGAGCCCCTTATAATAACCCTTATATAACAGTGCTATAACTTACTAGTAGTAGGATACCTAGGCTATAATACTATATTCTAGATATTATAGTAATAGTTTTATTAGAATAGGATATTATAGGATATTACTAGGTTTATTTATAATTACTACTATATTAGTAGTTATAAAAGCTATTAATAGCACTAGGGCTTACTAAAGCCCTTACTAATTTCTAACTAGTTCTAGTTATAAATCTCTATTAACTTTATAATAAACCTACTAGTATTATCTCTAGAGAGGCTATAGTATCTTATAGTAATTATAGATAGACTCTTAAAGTTTATATAGCTAGAGGCTATAATCTCTATTAGGGCTAAGGAGTATATAGAATAATTTAAGATAGTCTAGTAAAGATTTAGAGGGTTTCCTTAGTTTATTATTATAGATTAAGGATTAGACTAGTTAGGGAAGTTCTAGATAATATTATACTCCCTAGTAGGGATTAACTAGTTACTTTCTATATTATATTACCCCTAGACTAATAGTAGCATAGAATAGGTAAACTAGGAAGTATAGGTAATCCTATATATAATAATCTCCTTCTTATAGTATAACTAGCCTAAATACCTTACTACTTACTAACTTATAATAAATAATAAGACCTCTTTAGTTACTAGGGTAAGCCTAAATAGATTACTTTATAGTTATAACCTAGAGCCTATCTAGTCCTAGCCTAACTATTCTACCTCTATAACTACACTAAAGGGTAGAGCTATTTAATTCCTAAGTTATCTCTAAGAGGGTACTCTCTTAGCTTAGGCTATAATAGCTTATATATAGTAATAGTAATAGGATACTATATTAGCATTAAGATACCTAGTAGAATATTTCTAGGTTAGGAATAAAGTATAGTTATTACTTAAAAATATTAAGATAAACTATTCTTTAAGGAAACTTAACTAGGTAGCTACTAAGTATATAGTTATAGAAGTGCTATCTTTACTTATAGTCTAGTTAGATATACTAAAGGGTATTTATCTAGTTTTCTATATTAACCTTATTAAAAGGGTAGTAAAGGATTTACTTCCTAGCTAAAAACTATAAAACTTATACCTAGGTCTAGAATAGGTTCTAGTAGAGAATAATAATAAACTTATTAAGAAATATTAGGTAGAATAGATCTTAGTAGCTTAGAATATACTAGAATAGGGTAGGAGATAGAATATCTTAGTTAAGTAGGTAAGGTATATATAATTAATATAAGAACTATTAGAGAGTATAGATAAGATAAAAGCCCTTAATAAATTTAAGGTAGAATAGGGTAATATATAAGTTAATAATAGACTAAATTAATTTTAGAAAACTTATCTACCTATAGAGACTTCTACTAGTACCTAAGGTATAAATATACTACTACCTACTATTACTTAGGCATTACTACTATCTATTATATTATAGATATTACTTAGTTCCCTAGAGGAACTTAGGTTAATAGGCCCCTTCTCTACTTAGGGGCTAGTTAATACTAACCTATATATAGGAGGGGTATAGGTAGATATATATAGTAGTTAGAGCTACCTACTATAGGTACTACCTAGGTTCTAGATAGTATAATTAAGAGGTATAAAATAAGTATATATAGGAGAGGCACTAGCTAGAGATATACTTAGAGAGCTATAAAGAGAGAGACTACTAGTCCTAGCTAGGGGCTAGCTAGCTCTAGAGAAATAAGGGGTATATCTATAGGTAGGACTTACTTTAGAAGTAAGTTAGGAGTACTATTAATAATAATAAGAAGGTAAGTTATTACTTACTTTAATATATTAAAGATAGTACTAGTTACTACTATAGTAGTAAGGAGAAAGTATATAAAGGAGGGCTATAGACTACTTATAGAATTCCTTATATATAGTAGTTAAGCTACTAATTACCTACTAATTTTACTAGAATAAAATACTAGTAACCTACTATATAGAATTCCCTATACTATAGCTAGCTAAGGAACTAGTACTAATATATAGAGTAATATTAAGGCTAGTTATATTTATAGTAGGTAAGTTTATAGATAGAGAGGGCCTAAGGGCTAAATAAACTAGTGCTAGATTAAATTAAGCCTAGTTTAGTAAAGTAGTTTACTAGCTTATAAGATAGTAGAACTTCTAGGATAGGATAGGTATTTTCTTCTTAGTATCTAAGGTCTTTAGGATACTAGGGATAAGAATATAAGTACCTATAGTAATTTTAGCTTTAAGGTCCTTAAGGGTATATTAAAGTTAGGGATTAGTAAAAAGGAGCCTAGTTAACTAGATATAGGTAATATAATTCTACTAATAAGAAGGATAGGACTCCCTGCTTTTAGGGGGGTAATAGTTTAAAATACTAGTAGTAAGGGATTATTTAATATATAGCCTATATAGGCACTAAACTAATATAGGAGTAGTATACTACTTATTATTAGAGTCCCCTTTTATAAGGAACTTACTAATAGAATAGGCTAGGGGTATTATAGGCCTAGTTAGGGGAGCGGAAGGAATAAGTAGATTATAAGGTATATCTAATAAGTAAATAATTAATAGTAGGATAGAATTAAGATAATAAATTAAGAAGGTATAATAGAACTATAATATTTAGAGAATATATTATATAAGGGAAGGTAAAGCTATATAAGGGAAATAAGTAAGATATTTATATAGGGGATTTATACCTATATTAGGTAAGTTATAGATAGGTAGGGGTAGGGTAGTTATTATTATAATAAACAGAGGCTAGTAGGATAGATGTATTATATATACTACTAAATAATAGATAGGGGTAGGGCTAATATTATTATAATAATAAAGAGGGGCTAGGTAGAATATATATTATAGACTTATAAAAATAAGGGGGATTAGCTAGGATATATTATATACACTACTAAATAATAGGTAGGGGGTAGGGCTAATATTATTATAATAATAAAGAGGGGCTAGGTAGAAAATAGGTAGGAAACCTATTAGGAGGAATAAGGGGGAGACCTATAGTTAATAGGTAAGTAAGGGTATATATAAAGGGCTTAGGCTTTGCCTAAGCATAAGCTATACTATATATAAGGGGGAGGCAGATAGGGGTAGCTAGGGTATAAAAAGGGGGCTAATATAAGGTAGCTAGGGGGTATAAGGGGCACCGCTAGGGATAGCTTCCTACCCTTTTTCTTCTTCCTTTCTTAAGCTTCTTAATATCATACCAACGCCCTACTGCAGTTACCTAGGGGCCAGTCCTTAACAGTAACTATAGGTAGAAATCTTAATAGATTTTATTATAGGGCTACTACCTATATAGCTTAGTAACTAAGAGATAGATATAATCCTAGTAATTATAGACTAATTTACTAAGTACTCTATCTTCCTCCTTATAACTACTATAATTAATATAGCTAAATTAGTAGAGTTATTTTATAAGGAAATTAAGCTCTAATTTAGAGCACTAGAGGGTATTATATCTAATAGAGGGTTAGTATTTATAAGCTAATTTTAGTTAGATATATACTACCTATTATATATAAAGTAAAGGCTTTTAATAGTATTTTACCCCTAAACTAATAGGTAGATAGAGAGAATAAACTAGGTGCTTAAGCACTACCTCTAATACTTTATTAAGTAAAACTAATAGATATAGCTAAAGCTACTCCTAATAGCTTAATTTATATATAATAATACTATAAATAGAACTATAGGCTACTCCCTAAATTACGCTCTTATAGGCTATTTACCTAAGTTTTACCTAGCTCTTAAGGGTAAGACTAAGGGGGGGGAGGTACTAGAAGCTTATATATATATCTAGAAACTATATAAAGTTAGGGAGAAGATAAAATATAACTAGGTAAGAGCTACTAAAATATAGGTAAAGTACTATAATTAATAGCACTAGCTACTAACCCTAAAAAGAGGGGATTTAGTACTCCTATTAGTAAAGAATATTAGGCTTAAAGAAGTAAAATAGAAGCTAATCCCTAGATTTATTAGGCTATTTTAGATACTTAATGCTATAGGTAAATAAGTATACTAACTAGCGCTACCTAATAAATATAGTTAGCTATATAATATATTCTATATTAGCCTATTAGAACTATAGAATTACTAGGAAAACACTATAGATAAGAAAATACTAATACTAGACCTTAAAGATAAAGATAATAAGTTTAAAGTTAAGGAAGTTAAGAACTATAGGAAGATATATAAAGGTAATAAATACCTAGTAAAATAGAAGGGCTAGCCTAGTAAATATAACTAATAGGTCCTAGTAGAAGATATAGAAGGCGCCTAATATATAATTTAAGCCTTTTATTAAAGTAAAATAAGTAGGAAGTGTAGTAAGATATAAGTAAGTTATAGGTAATAAAGTATAAAGTTACTATAGAAAAGGCCTAGTCTTATTAGCTACTATTATACTCTAATTAAAATAACCTTAGACTACCTACTAAATTATAAAGGAAAATATTACTATAAGCTAGGTAGGGATAGGGAAAACCCCTTTATAGTAGCTCCTATATACATTAAAACTACGCCCCTATAAATAAGATACTTAGCCTTATTCTTATCCCTTATAATTACCTCCTATATTACTAGGAAAAAGCAGTGCTTTACTATACCCTAGGGTATAAACCCTAGGTTATAGGACTATAAGTATAAAGTTATCTTTGCCTTCTAGGTAGTAATAAGATTATAGTAATTTAGCTATAGAAAGATTAGTAAATAGGTAGTAAAATAGAATAAAGTACTTACTATCCCTAGGATAGGACCTAGGAATATTATAACTAGAAGTTACTATTAAGATATAATATATTAGTTATATAAAACTAATATAGCCTACCCTAAAATATAAGTAAAAAGCTAGTAAATATATAAGAAAGAGATAGACCTAGTGGACCTTAGCGGCCCTGGTTAGCCTAAATATAATATAATAGGCTATATTAGCGTGGTTAAAACCTAGGATTAGGTTTAAATAATACTTAGTAAAGTAAAAGTAAGTTACTTCTAAAAATATATAGTCTTTAGGGTTCTCCTTAACCTTACTACTAAGAGTATTTATTAGTCCCTAGACCTAATCTAGAATAGCTAAAAGATTAAGGAAATCACCCTTTATTATAGGTATTACCTAGGGAAATATTAGTAATAAGAAACTAAAAAACTTAGGAAAAGTAGTGTACTTACTATATTATATATATTACTATACTTTATACACTAAAGATAGTGCTTTAAGTGTTTCCTCTTAATAATAGTAAATATCTTATAGGGAAAATAGTAGTTAATCTATAGGAGTTTAGGCTTAGATAGAGGGCTTTTCTTAAAGTCTATATACCTAGTGTGTAGATAGTATATATAACTACACTTCTTTAAGTAAATAGTCTTAGTATTTATAATAAAGGTATAGTATTTAATAATAGAAAAGTTATAGTAACTAAAGGTATAATAATATTTTAAGAAAAGTTTACTATATTTATAGAAGGAAAAGCATATAATATAATAGGAAACTAGAGATAAATTTATACTTAGGCGCTGCCTATTATTTATTATTATTTTAATATAGCTACTAGTTAGTAAATAGTTATATACTAGCTAGTAAAAGCTATTTAGGAGCCTAGCTAAAAGTAGGGGGGTAATTATAAGGCCTACTTATAATACTAGCGCACTAGTGCACCACCTAATAGGCACACTATATCCTAGGGCTAGGTCTACGTGACACTAGCGAGCCGCTAGCTATAAGCCAGCGACTCGCACACATAACACACTTAGACCTAGCAAGCTTCAGTTAATATATGAATGCCCCCATACCTCTTGCCTAGCTATCTCTTGTTCTTACATATACCTAAGAACTTATTTTTTATAACTAGTAACTAGTTTATACTATTATAACTAGACTTATAGTCCTAAAGGTCCTAATAGATTCTCTAAAATAGTCTTAGTAATATATATTCTAGTAGTCTTCTTAAAATAACCTAGTAAGTGTAAATAAGAGTATATATCTTATAGTCTTTATACTTTATTCTATATAATTATACTCCCCTTATATAAGTATAACTCTTAGCTAAAGTATCCTTACTTAGGTACCTAGAATATAAGTGCTATAGTTCTTTAAGGTTTACTTATATAAGATATAGGTCTTTACTTAGGTAACTATACTATAAGTATTATTTTATATTTTTATTTACTTCTAAATTAATTATTAAGAATATTACTAGTATAATAGCTAAATTTACTACTTACTTAGGAATATTATAAGAAGAAAGAGGCTTATATTAAAGGAAAATAATATTATACTTTTCTTAAGTTTAGCTAATAATAAGCTCTTATAGTAAGGTCTAATATATAAAGAGTAGTTTACTTTATAATACTAAATACTTTTTTTTTAAAGAAAGCTTTTTAATATAATATTTATATAAAATCCTTCTATAAGTATAATATTCTATAAGGTAAGGTTTTCTATAAGTTCTCCCTTTAGCCTATTAAAAATATTCTTAATTATATAAGTACCTCTTCTAGTAATCTAAAAAGAGGTTATTCTAGCCTTAAGGTAATTATTAAATATTTCCTTAAAGATACTAGGTTTAAAGTAACTTATATTATTTATAATATAAAGAGTATTATAGTTATTAAAAAGGGTACTCTTTAAGAGTATATACTTTATATTTTCTAGTGTAGTATAGCTACTCTTTAGTAGTATAAAGCTCTCTAAAATACTAGGGTTAATAATTACTATAGTAATAGTATTAGGTAACTTCCTTTTTTTATAATCTTTAATATCTTTTACTATTTACTTATTCTTTATAATCTTAGTATATAGGTTTTTCTATTTAGTGCTCTTATAGTATTTCTTAACTTTCTTATAGTTAACCTTTATAAATAGCTTAAATTCTTAAGCTTTTTTACTAGTTACTATAAAGTATAAGCTATAGTATACTTAGGGGAACTAAAAGTAAGTAATTAGTACCTTACTTATATAGTAAAGGCACTTCTTTAGGCTATTATTCTTTTAGCTTTATAGTTTATTACCTTAGTTAAAGTAATCCCTAAGTATAGTTATATAGCTCCCTTTACTAAAGGCTAAGCTTATAGCTTATATTACCTTATAGTACTAAGTATACTTAGTAATAATTCCTATAAGGGTAATATTTTTAGGAAAAAAGTTAAAGGTCTATACTAGCTATATAATCTTAGTTTTTACCTATTTAGGGTTAAAATACACTCTAATTACTATAATAAAGTTATAAATTATATTAGAACCCTAAACTTTATTAATCTTATATACTAATACTTTCTAGTATAGCTTTCCCTATTACTTAATCTAATACTTAAATTAAATATTTATATATTTAGTATTATTAAGGTATACTATATATTTAGCTATAATTTTTACCTTAATAATTACTTATTCTAGTAAGAATCTCTTTTTAAGTTTAATAGAGATTTAGTATAAAGTAAGCTTCTTATTATTTATATTACCCTTTTTAATCTTATTAATTACTATAGTATAAGTATTAGGATTAATAGTACTAGTAATCTAGGTTTTAATAATCCTTTCTCTAGACTTAGTTACCTTAAATACTTAATACTT
>JFGX01000626.1:0-11739 GCA_000729855.1 Epichloe aotearoae | reverse complement strand
ACTTAGGCTACTACTACTACTAAGGCTATTACTAATCCTAATAATATTAATAATTAAATACCTTTTACTTTATATATACTAGGTATATATAGCTTTACTTTAATTAGTTCTATATAGTTTATTTTTTTAAGAGAATATATATATATATAGTATATAATAATATTAATAATTAAATACCTTTTTACTCTATATATAATAAGTATATATAGCTTTACTTTAATTAGTTTTATATAGTTTATTTTTAAAGAGAATATATATATAGTATATAGTATATACCTAGAAAAAGGCTAGATTAGTTTTTAAGAGAAATTAACTTAAGTTAAGTAAAATTATATATACTATATATATATATATAATATATAATTATATATAATATAAGTAAAATATTAGAGAATACTTTATAATATATAGAAAGGTAAAAATACATAAGGCCTATATATATACTATATGTTATGTGGCAGAATAAGCTTAGTCACGAGGGACGTTTATAGGGCCGGATTCGGCACTCTAGTTAGAAGAATTAACTTACTTCTAACATCACATATTATACCTAATAGTAGCTTTTACAAGTAAAATTAGTACAACTTACGACTAGTTAAATCCGTTAGCCCCTCTAATAGATTTAACCCTATATTATACAAAGCTAGTATATAATAAGTGGTAGTAATTAGAGATTCTTTTATTACGTATCTCTAGTAACCTAGATATAGAAACCCTATATCTAAAACTAACTATTTATAATATAAATTTGCTTTTCTAGTTACTAAAAATAAACTATACCTTATTTATTAATTTTAGATATTTAATAGCATAAACCTAGATTTTAGATATTAAAAATAGAAACTTATTAGAACTAGTAAATAAGAAGATTTAAATAACCTTATAAGATATAAATTTAATAATAGAATTCTTAAGAAAAGGGAATAGCTAAGAGATTAAGAACCGCCTATTTACTAGAACCTAGTAGATTTATAAGCTATATATCTTACTTAGAATTAAGTTAAAATCTATATTAGTAAAGCTAAATCTAAAGGATTTCTTAATAAATCTACTAGATTAGAGGGTAGTAAGGCCTTAGAGTAGTAAGTAAAGGGTATTACTAGTCTTATAAATAGTACTATAACTACTAAGACTAAGAAAGATATAGAGAAGGATAAAAATAATAAAGAAAAGGGGATTATAAACTACCCTAAAAATAACACTACTACTTAATATACTAAACCCCCTAACTAATTAATAGAGTTAAATTTAGAAGACCTATAACTAGGACCCTTAGGAAATATGCTAGAATTAAAGGAATTTTAAACTAGGCTTACTAAATATAATACTATAAGGTTATTATAGGGAGTATTAGAATAGTAATAGGCTATATAGTAAGCTATAATAGATAAAGTAGTAACTAGAATAGACTAGCTAGTATCTAGATTAGTAACTAAACTTAGAAACTTATAAGGTACTAGTACCTTAGTAAGTTTAATGCTAATAGTATAAAACACTACATAGGGGATAGTATATCCACTAAGTAACTAGGGATAATATAAGAGCCACTTAGATACCTACCTAGGATAAGTAGTATAACCTATACCGCTATAGTACTAGTAAGGATTTATATAGTAATAGCTAAATCCTTACTAGGTATAGTATTAAGTACTATATTACCTAGACTAAGGATAGTATACTAACCCTAGCTACTAAGGAAGGATAGATCTAGCGCTAGATTAGGATTAGTATAGTTAGTAAGCGGAGATAGTAAAATAAAATATAGATTTAATATAGAAGATTATAGATATTAGACACTTTAAGCCTTATAATAAACTAGAAGAAGCTAGTAATAACCTTATTATATATAATAGGAAGTAGACTATTTTCTATAATATTAAATTATAGATCTAGGTAGTTAAAGATTACTTATATTATGCTAATCCTAGCTAGTAAGATATTATTTAGAAAAAGATTTAGATGCTATTCTAAGGAGATATAATAGTATAGTATAGATAATATCTTAATATAGGTAAATAAACTACTATATTTAATAATATATTAATAGTATTTACTACTATATAAAAGGAATTTAGTATTTAAGTGTAGGACATAATAGCGTAGCTTAATAAAGCAGAATATATAAAGGAGAATATCTTAAATAAGGTCTCTTTTTATAAATTTATATTAAAGATTTTCTAGTATATAAGGGTAAATAGCAAAATAACTAATTATTAGCTCCTAGTGTGCCTATATCTTAAGCTTTATCTAGGATTATATTAGATATGCCTAGTTCTAACTAAAGATAATATAAGATTAGCCTATGTTACTATAGTAAATAATAAAAGATATAACCTATATAACTATTTATATAGTAAAAGCTACCCTAAAGGCAAAAAGGGTAAAGGAAAGCTTAAGGTTTACTTTAATACTAAAATATCTAGTAGTAATTTAGAGAATAATAAGGATAAAGTATAAGCTAATTAGAATAGGCTATTAAATATATAGTTCCTATTAGAGAACTAATATTACTAATAGGATAATTAGAGCACTTAAAGACCTTTAGGATTTTTCTAACTAAGGCTATATTAGTAAAACTAATATACTAAAGGATAAAACTAAAGGCCCTAGTGGAATAAGCCCTAAGAGAATTAAGAAGAATAACTAGGTTTTAACTAAAGCTAATAAGAGAATATTTAAAACTAGTAGGATAGGTAATATCTATAGGACTTAGGACCACTAGAGATAAGAGGTTAATATTAGTAGCTATAGTAATTCTAGTATTAGGAAAAGCTATCTAATAAAGAGAAGGAGTATATATATATTATAGTATATAATAATAATTCTAATATATAATAGTATAAAACTTATCTTTAGAAATGTAGTTATTATATAACTAAAGAAAGGGAGATTCTAGAGGATAGAGTATAAGAGACTAACTTTATTAAAACCTATTTTATTAATAATATTAAAAAAGAAATAAATAAGGCTACTACTAAGATAAATATACCTAGGTTAAAATAGCTTACCCTAGGATAAGTAATTAAGGCTATAGTAAGACCTTAAGAGATTAAGTATAATAGTAAAAGGGTAAATATATATTTAAAAATCCCTCTTAAATTTAATAATAAAGGTAAGAGTTATTAGATTTACCTTAATATAGGAATATTATTAATTCTAGTAGATAAAGGGTGGTTATAGTAGAATAGGTTAAATATAAAATAGGGAATATAGGAACTAAAGCCTATATCTAGAGTCTAGTTATCCTTTTTTATAACTAAAACCACTATATTTAATTTTTATATCCTAGAAGTAGCGTGTAAAATAGAAATTACTAGATACTTTATAGTTATAGTGAATATAATACTAAATCTAGGCCCTAAACTATTACTTAGAATAAATTTTCTTTATAAATATAGAGTAAAAATTAATTTTATACGCCCTAAGGTGGTTTTTAGGTTAGTCTATAGTATAGTAGTATAAGTAGAAATATTCTAACTAATAAATAAGGTTTTATATTAGTAAGTAATTACTACCTATATAGTAATAATTCCACTAAAAGCATAGTTATATATACTAGTTACTTAGAAAATAGCATAGGAAAATTAGGAAATAAGTGTGTATTATATAGAGTTATATTTAAAGTATTTTCCTAATACACTAATTAGCAGATCTAGCTAGGGATAGATAGTTACCTATAACTTAACTAATAAAACTATTACTATTAGTAAACATTAGAAGGTTATATAGCTAATAGTAACTAGTGAGGTTAATACTAACTATCTAGTTAATAATCCTTTTATATATTATACTTATTTTAGTAAGAATATTATAGAGAAAGCAGAAGGTAAAAATAGGGCTAATAATAAATCTAATAAAGAAGGAGATAGTTTTAGTCTAAAGAGAGTTAATATAGGAGTACTATTATATAGGATCTTATGCCTAGAAGATATTCTATATATAACTAATAAATTTAGAGTATAAGTTACTAATATTAATTATAAGGCTATAAATAAATTTATCTAGCTAACTAATAAATACAATATTTATTATAATAAAGGTATTATTCCTATGCCTAAGGACTAGAAAATAAGGATTAATCTTATTAAAGGATAGTAATATTAAATAAGGCTAATTAGGCCTTATAGATTAAGAGGGTAGGATATAAATAAACTTAATAAAGTATATAATAAACTTTATATAAAAGGGAAGATATTATATTTAGATAAGCTAGTGGCTATAGTGTGCCTAGTGTTTATAGTGTAGTAAGAAACTAGCTAGGAAAGGAAAGGAAGAGTTATAATTAATATAAGACTACTTAATAATATAGTAATGCTAGATATATACCCTTTACTAGACTAAAGTAATATTATAGATAACACCTATAGTAAGAAGGTTTTCTCTCTTTTTAATAGAATAGGATTTTTCCACTAGTTACTAGTTAGAAAGGACTATTAAGCCTATATAGTGGTTATTTTAAATTAAGGTCTTAAGGCATTAAATATAGTATTAATAGGTTTTAAAAACTCCCCTGCTTTTACCTAAAGGTTTATAGACTAACTTTTCTAGAAGTATAAGTATTTTATTTAAGTCTATATTAATAATATAATTATGTTTTTAAATAGTATTAAGGAGTATTTAGAATACCTTAGTATTATACTTAAAATCCTTAAAGAAAATAGGATAATAATTATAGTAAATAAGTCTTTTATTAGTTACCCTACTATTTAATTATTAGGTTTTATTATTAATAGTAATAGAATTATTAACACTAATAATAGACTTAAAGCCTTTTAAAAGATGGTTTTTCTAAGTAATTTAGTAAGTCTTAAAACTTTTATTAGAATAGCTAGTTTTCTTTATAATAGAATTCTATAGTTTAATATATAGATCTAACTATTATAGGAATAGAAAATAGTATTATTAAGAGAGTTCTATAAGAAAGATAAGAAAATTACTAGTATTTTAAAACTAGTATAAAAAAAGAAAGTATAGTAAAAGATATTTTTACCTATAAAAGATAAGGAAAAGGCTTTTAAAGATATTAAGGTATTCCTAAGTAAGAAATAAACTTTATAGTATTATAATCTAAAAAAACCTCTATTTCTTAAAATTAATGCTTATAAGGAAGGATTTAGTTTATATGCTTTCTAATTATAAGAAGAATAGGATAGTTAAAGCGTTCCTAGAAGGGATATTAAGAATAACTAAATATAGCTAATCCTATTCCTTTTAAGAGTAATATTAAGTATTAAGAAGTAATATAGTTTAACTAAAGTAGAAGTAGTTATAATTATATAAAGCGTTAGGAAGCTCTAAAAAATAGTTTAATTTAATAACGCTATAGTTAATATTTTAACTAACTATTCCCTAGCTAAGGGTATTATTAAGCATACCTTATTATTAATAATAGATCTAGATAAGGCTAACCTAAAACTAGTAAAAGTTGTAAATTATTTATTATAATTTAATTTAAAGGTAATGTATATACCTAGAATATTAAATATTATACTAGATATACTCTCTAAATTACTAGTAGAAGTTACCTATAGGGAGGCGGTGTGGAAGAGCTAATATAATAAGTTAGATATAAGCGCTTATTTTGCGAATAAGGAATATATTATAAAGGTAATTATAGATAATAACCTTAAGGCTAAAATTATCTTAGGATATTAGTCTAATTAGAAATTTAGTTAAATTATTATAGCTATAAAAGCTTACTAAGAAAAGTAAGTAATAAGAAATATTAGAGTTAGACTAAAGATCCCTTTATTTAGATAGGATTTACGTAAGGATAGTCTATTATACTACTATAGTGGAGATAGATTTTTCTAACTCTATATTCTAATAATAGAGGTTAAATCTATCCTATAGCTAGTATATAATAACTAATATTATTTTAGAATTACTAGGATAGTAGTAGAGCTATAATTAGTTTATTTCCTATATATAAGCTAATAAATTCGTGATTATATAGCCTATTATATAGCGTGTTAAGAAAACGTAATTAATTGCTTAAAACCACTAGGGGAGCTGTAACTATTATAGCTAAAGCTAATGCTTTTTTATATAATTTTATATAATTTTATTATAGATATACTAGAAGTACTAGTAGTAAATATAATATAGTAGATAGAAGGATACACTACCTATAATTTATTATGCCTAGTGAATTACCTATTTAGCAAAAGGACACTTCTAATACTAGGACACACTATATATCTAGTGGAAATCTAGGTAAAATTACTCCTTTACACTCTATATATTATAGACTAGGGATTACTAAGATAAATTATTAGTAATAAAGACCTAAGATTTATATCTAATATATAAAAAGAAATATTTAGGCGTGTAGGAGTTAAACTCCTTATAGGTATAGCGTATTACCCTTAGATAGATAGAATAGTAGAAAGGAAAAACTAGATAGTAATAATTATAATATAATACTACATAGTAACTAACCTAGATATAATGTAAACATTACTATTACTAGCGCTATAATATTAGCTAAATAACACTATAGCAGTAGGCATAGGGTAGGCTCCTAATAAATTATTATATAGTTTCTACCTATTAAGTATTATTAATTTACTTTCCCTAAATAATATAACTAACACTAGAGCTAGCGTAAATAACATTACAGTGTTACAGAAGTTATACTAGTATAAGGCCTAACTAGTAATTATAATAGCGGCTATGCTTACTAAAATTTAGTATAATAACTATTATAAACTAGTTAATATTAATAAAGGAGATATAGTATATCTATAACTACATAAGGGGTATAAATTACCTAGTAAACCTAAGAAGAAATAGTTACTATAGAAGGTAGGGCTATATAAAGTATTAGAAAAAGTAAACCCTCTAGTATATTAGTTAGATTTTCCCCTAAATTCATAAGTCTATCTAGTAGTATTATTAGCATAGATATAGAAGCTAGTGTAAGGGAAAGACCTATTTAAAAGGGAAGAACTAGCCCTACTGCTAATTATATTTAATAATTCAGAGGAAGCAGACTATTAGGAAATTAAAAGAATCTATAATTATTATATTAAGATCCTTAAGTAAACTAAAACTATAAGAGTAGAATTTCTTATTAGATAAAAGGGCTACACTACTAAAGATAACTAATAGATAGTAGAGAATAAAATAAGAATAAACATATCTAAGATAGTAAAAGATTACCTTAAGAAGAATCTAATTAATTAGGTAAAGGAGTATATAAAGAAAAGCCTTAAACCCCTTATAGAATAATAATAGTAAGAGTAAAGGTATAATAATAAGAAAGTAAATTTATTAGGTTAGTATAAAACTATTAGACCCTCTTATATATATTATTTATTACACCTACTAAGGGTAACCTACCTTACTTACACCTTATAACTCCCCCTAATATACTAATAAACCTAGTGTAGTTAAATTTAGCACTTATATATATAATTTTATTTAGACTTTATATTTCACTCTATAGCTAGGATAGTTAAATCTAATAATAAAAGTAATAAAGTGTTTTACTAGCTATATAACATAGAGTAGCATTACTTATAAGAGATAAGGAAGTATAATAATTATAAGAAGTACTATATAAAATTTAATAACCTTACTCTAGAAGTTAAATATATAGCTTACTTATTTTATACTAATCTATATTATTACCTAAGTATAAGACTAGACCTTATTATATTTAATAATAAGTTAAATATAAGTAACTAAATAATTTATAAGTAAATACTAGTAGTGTATCTATATATTTAGGTACTAGCCTTAATATAATAAAATTAATTAATAAGGAGTATTACTTTTACTAATTTAGTATAGTAATAAGCTAGTACTAATAAGAAGAGAGCTAAATATAGGGAGTAAGGTAATAACCTCTTAATTAAATTAGGTATAGTAAGCTATCTTAAAGGCTAGAAGCTTTCTAAATACTATTTACGCCTAGTATTAGAGTAAGATCTATTACTAAGATATATAAATCTAATATAGTGGGTTATATATTTATAATAAGAATAGTATAAAGGAGAATTAAGAATAGTATAAGATAAATTAGACACACTATTATAGTAAGCTATAGAGGGTAGTAAGGATATTAATATAGCCACTATAGTTATTAAGAAAATAGTTAAAACTAAGGTAAAAGCTAAAAAAAATAGTAATAAAGGTAAAGGTAGTAAAGGTAATAATATTAATAATAAACTAGAAAAATTATAGAATCTAGAAGTAAAAAGCTAGAAATATAACTAAGTAATATAATAATTAATATAGGAAAATATTAAAAGGGCTAAAAGATAAAAGTAGCTATAAGAAAGGGAAGTAGTCTAAGGAAATAATAAATCTAGTAATACACTAGGTAAAGAGAATAGTAGTGTAAAGGAGACTAAGAATTAAGATAATAATAAAAGTAGTAATATAATAAATAAAGAAAATAATAGTATAGTAAGATTTAATCTTACCTAAGTAAGTAGTAAATCCCCTAAACTAGAATTTAAACCTAAGAGTAATAAGGAGACTAAACTTATAGAAACTAAATTTAAAGATAGAGGTTTTAAAAGTAAAGGTAAGGATAAAGTTAATAATATACTAGCTAAATACCTTATTAGGCTATTATAGGTATATAAATAAATTATAGAGCTTAATTTTAAGCTATTATTTATTAGATTTAGAAAACCTAGTTCTAGAATAGACACCTTAAAGCTAATGCTAAAGATTAGGGTAATAGTATATAAAAGGGTAATAGAAGAATTTAATACTAAATATAAAGGGAAAAGCATTAAGGGGATTAATTTTAGCAGATTTAGACACACTATATTAGGTTATAAGGCTAAAAGGTAGGATATTTAATATATAATATAGGCTTATATATATAAATTCGCGCTTAATAGTGCTATAATAGTATTAGATAGTCTAGAGGTAGATTTAAAGGATATATATTTTATATTATAGTAAAATATAGTTATCTAAATTTTTACTATATTTAAGGAATAAAAAGCTATATTAAGCATAAGATAAGTAGCTATAAGGTAGGTAAGGAAACCTATAAACCACATTATAGTAAATCTAATAGAATACAAAGTAATAAAATAAGCAAAAAATTAGGCAAAAATAGTAGCTATAGCCTTTTATAATAGTGTAATAGTTAAGCGCGGTTATTAGATAGCTATATATAATAGTATAGTATCCCTACTACTAAGAGCTAATCTATTAGCCCTCTAATTTATAGATAAATATAGCGTAGTAAATAGTATAATTACAGGGGGACTAGCTAGCATTAGGCAAGCTAATTTACTTTACATTAATATAGAGAGAGCACTAGTGTAAAAATTAGTTAAATTTTAATAAAATAAAGAATAAAATAAAGAATATAAATAAAGTAAAATTAATAACCTAGTAGACTAAATTAACTAGGTAAAAAAACAAGCTAATAGAATTAAGATAAAACTCTTAGAGCTAGAAAGAGTAGTAAAAGAAGCATATAAAAGTGCTTAAGAAATAGAAGAGAAAATAGCTAACCTAATAGAATTAGTAAAAGAGAAAGTAAAATCTATAAAAAAGAAGTTTATATAGGTAGTGTAAATATTAAAGGATTAGAAAAAGAGGATCCTATAGATTAATTTAGGTAAAATATTAGTAGATTTTAATAAATAACTTAATACTTTAAAATAAGATATAATTAATAAAAAGGAGTATAAGAAGAAGATAGTAGAATTAGTATTTATAATAGTAAAAATATAAGAAATAATTAATATTTAGATAGTAACTATTAATAAGCTATTACTAGAGTAGAAGGGGATTAAAGAGAATATAAAGAGGGTAAAATTAACTCTAATAAAGGTAATTCTAGTGTCTTTAAACCTAGGAGAAACTAGCCTATAGTAGGGTAAATTAGGCTAGTAAATACTAAGGTTAGGCAGTGTATAACTATAGATAGAAATAGTTACGCTAGAAATAGTAAATAGGAGGACTAACCTAACTAATAAGTAATAATAGACTAAGACCCCTACGCTAGAAACGCTAAGTAAGAGGCTAAAGTTAACTAAAAGGCTAGGATTAAAGCTAAGAGAGACTTAAGCGGTTTTATAATAGCTAATACTAAAAACACTAATACTATAGTAATTAACTAGGATATTACTAATAATATTAGGAAAATAAATAGAGATAGTAATAGAATAAATAGAAATAGTATTACTAGTAACTAGTAAGGTAGTAGAGAAAAGAATAGAAAAGGGAGATAAATTTACTAGGTTATTAGATTAAAATAAAGAATTTAGATAAGGATTAGAATAGTATTAGAAAGGGTAGTTAGAGAACTAAATATAATAGGTAAGGGAAGGAAATAGGTAAAACTAGTAAGGAAGGACTATAAAATATAGTAAAAGGAGTAATTAGCTCTAAGAATAGGAATTTATTATTTAATATAATAATTTAATTAACACTATTAGAGGATATATATAGCTAGAAAACTATTATAAATTTTAAGTAATTTTGTAATAAAGGTAATTATAATTTTAGTAATAGGCACACTAAACCTATTTTTCTTTTATTTAATTTTAATAAAGGGGAATATTTTTAGGTTACTTAGGATAGGGAGGTTAAATCTAGCTGTAGCTCTGTTAGTTATAACTAGGATAGTTATCTTTTAAGGCGCGCCTAGCACTTATTACGTAGTAGAATAAGCTTAGTTATAAGGGATATTTATAGGGCTAGATTTAGCACTCTAGTTAGAAGAATTAACTTACTTCTAATATTATATATTATACTTAATAGTAGCTTTTACAAGTGAAATTAGTACGACTTATAACTAGTTAAATCTATCAGCCCCTCTAATGGATTTAACCCTATATTATACAGAGCTAGCACGTAACACTTAAAGCTATATAGGTAATAATAATGCTTAATCCTATAAGTAAGAATAATTAGATATATATAGTAATAATATAAGAAGCTTAACTAATATAGATATATAATATCTAAGATAAGATAAAAAGTAGCTCTAAAGGGAAATAAAGATATAATAGGCTAAACTAGAGATTTAAGCCCTAAAGAAAAAAGCTAGGAGATTAGAGTAAGTATATATATAATTATAATAGCTATAATAGTATACTAATAATATAAAGGAGCTTTAATAAAAGAGAGATAAGGAATAGAAATATATAAAAGCTAGATAGAATATTAACTAATATAATATATAGTATACTATATACTTTACTTTACCTTTTATATTCTAGTACTCTTTTATACCTTTTATAAAGTTAGCTCTTATAATATAAAAGATAGAGTATTCTAAGTATATCCTTAGTAAATATATTAGGTATATATTTACTATATATTATACCTCTTAGTTATTAGTAAGCTAAGAGCTATTCTCTATAGAACTCTTACTTTAACTATATATACTTAGATAATTATTACCCTTATATAATAATTACAGATTTTATCTCCTAGTAATATAACTAGCCTAGTAAAATAAAGAGCTATATTTAAGCTTAAATACACTATCTTATTCCTTATTAAACATTACTTATTAGTTATAGCTTATATATAATATACTTATAACTTATATAAGAAGCTTAAGTTTATTTATAAACTTCTATAGTAAGGATATCTTAGGGCTAGATCTATAAACTAATTAATAGGTATATATATATAGTATATAATAAAGTAATATACCTAGGCTTATAAAGATATTATATATTACACTAGCTATTAAATAATACCTAGTAGCAGATTATACTATTAGTAATATAAGTATATACTATATAT
>JFGX01000625.1:0-11744 GCA_000729855.1 Epichloe aotearoae | reverse complement strand
GAGTTATAAAGCTATAAAAGTAATATTAGGTTTTAAAACTATTATTAGATATAGTAAGGTTTTAATTAAAAATTAATATCTTTTTAAATCCTATATACTAATCTTTTCTTTAAAAGGTTTAAGTAATATAGTAGTTATTAAGGCTATAGGCCTTTATTATAAAATCTTTATATTAAATTTAATAGCTACTTTATCCTAATAGGACTTCTAATTAAGCTATACCTTTTTATTAGTATAATCTCTAATAATTTTAATATCTAGAAACTATTATAGCTTTCTAAGGTTTTTAATATTATACTTTATAAAAAGTCTTACTTTAAATTTATTATATAAAGATAATTTTCCTTTAGTAAATAAGGCTATAAGGTTATCTATATAAAAAAAGATAATTAACCTATTCTTAATAAATATATAAGGGTCTTTAAATATCTATATAAAGCCTTTACTAACTAGCTAGCTAATTAGCTTTTTTATTTATAAAAAAAGCACTCTTTATAGCCTATAGACTACTCTAAGAAGCTTTAGATAAGCTTATTTATCCTTATAGCTTAGTAGTATCTTATAGTAAATCTCTTTATTAAGGTTTAAATTTAGGAATACTATAATAAAGTTATATTAGTATACTTCTAGGTTAAAGTAATATATAATAGCTATAAGTAACCTAAAGGTATTAGTAACTAGGGTTATTACTTAAGTTAATAAATAACTCTTTAGTTAGTAATTTCTAAGAATATAAAGATAAGCTTTATATTACTAAAGGTAACCTTACTTATCTAATTTATAAGTAAAGACTTAAGTAAGGCCTAGAGGCTTTTTATATATAAGGACTTTAGCTCTAAATACCTTTATAGCTACCTTTTTATTAATAATTTTATTAAATTCTTTATCTTATACTTTATAAAATTCTTTTTCTTTTAGATAACTAGCTAAATAATTATAATAAGCTAGAGGGGGAGAAAGCCTAGATATATAAGGCTTTTCTTTACTTTTAAGTCCTAGCCTAAAAGCTATAATAATGTTAAGGACTGGCCCCTAGGTAACTGCGGTAGGGCGTTAGTATAATATTAAGAAGCTTAAGAAAGGAAGAAGAAAAGGGCAGGAAGCTATCCCTAGCAGTGCCCCTTATACCCCCTAGCTACCTTATATTAGCCCCCTTTTTATACCCTAGCTACCCCTATTTACCTCCCCCTTATATATAGTATAGCTTATACTTAGGTAAAGCCTAAGCCCTTTATATATACCCTTACTTACCTATTAACTATAGGTCTCTCCCTTATTCCTCCTAATAGGTTTTCTACCTATTTTCTACCTAGCCTCTCTTTATTATTATAATAATATTAGCCCTACCCCTTACCTATTATTTAGTAGTATATATAATATATCCTAGCTAATCTCCCTTATTTTTATAAGTCTATAATACGTATTCTATCTAGCCTCTTTTTATTATTATAATAATATTAGCCCTACCCCTACCTATTATTTAGTAGTGTATATAATATATTTATCCTACTAGCCTCTATTTATTATAATAATAACTACCCTACCCTTACCTATCTATAACTTACCTAATATAGGTGTAAATCCCCTATATAAATATCTTACTTATTTCCCTTATATAGCTTTACCTTCCCTTATATAATATATTCTCTAAATATTATAATCCTATTATACCTTCTTAATTTATTACCTTAATCCTATCCTACTATTAATTATTTACTTATTAGATATACCTTATAATTTACTTATTCTTTTTACTTCCCTAACTAGGCCTATAATACCCCTAGCCTATTCTATTAGTAAGTTCCTTATAGAAGGGGACTTTAATAATAAGTAGTATACTACTCCTATATTAGTTTAGTGCCTATATAGGCTATATATTAAATAATCCCTTACTATTAGTGTTTTAAACTATTATCTCTCTAAAAGTAAGGAGTCCTATTCTTCTTATTAGTAAAATTATATTACCTATATCTAGTTAACTAGGCTTCTTTTTACTAACCCCTAACTTTAATATACTCTTAAGAACCTTAAAGCTAAAATTACTATAGATATTTATATTTTTATCCCTAGTATCCTAAAGACCTTAGATACTAAGAAGAAAATACCTATCCTATCCTAGAAGTTTTACTATCTTATAAGCTAGTAAACTACTTTACTAAACTAGGCTTAATTTAATCTAGTACTAGTTTATTTAGCCCTTAGGCCCTCTTTATCTATAAACTTACTTACTATAAATATAACTAGCCTTAATATTACTCTATATATTAGTACTAGTCCCTTAGCTAGCTATAGTATAAGGAATTCTATATAATAAATTACTAGTATTTTATTCTAGTAAAATTAGTAAGTAGTTAGTAGCTTAACTACTATATATAAGGAATTCTATAAGTAGTTTATAGCCTTTCTTTATATACTTTCTCCTTACTACTATAGTAATAACTAGTGCTATCTTTAATATATTAAAGTAAGTAATAACTTACCTTCTTATTATTATTAATAGTATTTCTAACTTACTTCTAAAGTAAGTCCTACCTATAGATATACCCCTTACTTCTCTAGAGCTAGCTAGCCCCTAGCTAGGACTAGTAATCCCCCTTTTTATAGCCCTCTAAGTATATCTCTAGCTAGTGCCCCTTTTATATATACTTATTTTATACCTCTTAATTATACTATTTAGAACCTAGGTAGTACCTATAGTAAGTAGCTTTAACTACTATATATATCTACCTATACCCCTTCTATATATAGGTTAGTATTAACTAGTCCCTAAGTAAAGAAGGGGCCTATTAACCTAAGTTTCTCTAGGGAACTAAGTAATATTTATAATATAGTAAATAGTAATAATACCTAAGTAATAGTAAGTAGTAGTATATTTATACCTTAGGTACTAGTAGAAGTCTCTATAGGTAGATAAGTTTTCTAAAATTAATTTAGTCTATTATTAACTTATATATTACCTTATTTTACCTTAAATTTATTAAGGGCTTTTATCTTATCTATACTCTCTAATAGTTTTTATATTAGTTATATATACCTTACCTACTTAACTAAGATATTCTATCTCCTACCCTATCCTAGTATATTCTAAGCTACTAAGATTTATTCTACCTAATATTCCTTAATAAGTTTATTATTATTCTTTACTAAAACCTATTCTAGACCTAGGTATAAGTCTTATAGTTTTTAGCTAGGAAGTAGATTCTTTACTACCCTTTTAATAAGGTTAATATAGAAAACTAGATAAATACCCTTTAGTATATCTAACTAAACTATAAGTAAAGATAATACTTCTATAACTATATACTTAGTAGCTACCTAGTTAAGTTTCCTTAAAGAATAGTTTATTTTAATATTTTTAAGTAATAACTATACTTTATCCCTAACCTAGAAATATTCTACTAGGTATCTTAATATTAATATAGTATCCTATTACTATTACTATATATAAGCTATTATAGCCTAAGCTAAGAGAGTACTCTCTTAGAGGTAACTTAGGAATTAAATAGCTTTACCCTTTAGTATAATTATAAAGATAGAATAGTTAGGCTAGGACTAGATAGGCTCTAGATTATAACTATAAAGTAATCTATTTAGGCTTACCCTAGTAACTAAAAAGGTTTTATTATTTATTATAAGTTAGTAAGTAGTAAGGTATTTAGGCTAGTTATACTATAAGAAGGAGATTATTATATATAGGATTACCTATACTTCCTAGTTTACCTATTCTATACTACTATTAGTCTAGGGGTAATATAATATAGAAAGTAACTAGTTAATCCCTACTAGGAAGTATAATATTATCTAGAACTTCCCTAACTAGTCTAATTCTTAATCTATAATAATAAACTAAGGAAACCCTCTAAATCTCTACTAGACTATCTTAAATTATTCTATATACTTCTTAGCTTTAATAGAGATTATAGTCTCTAACTATATAAACTTTAAGAGTTTATTTATAATTACTATAAGGTACTATAGCCTCTTTAGAGATAATACTAGTAGGTTTATTATAAAGTTAATAGAGATCTATAACTAGAACTAGTTAGAAATTAGTAAGGGCTTTAGTAAGCCCTAGTGCTATTAATAGCTCTTATAACTACTAATATAGTAGTAATTATAAATAAACCTAGTAATATCCTATAATATCCTATTCTAATAAAACTATTACTATAATATCTAGAATATAGTATTATAGCCTAGATATCCTACTACTAGTAAGTTATAGCACTATTATATAAGGGTTATTATAAGGGGCTTCTAAGCTAGGACTTATATATACCCTTAAAATTAAAGCACTCTATAGGCACTTATAGAGTAATTTACTACCTACTCTCTTATTATTACCCCTAGGGGAAACCTCTAGGTACCTTCCTAAATAGCCCTTAGTTAAATACTATATATAAGATCTAATATAATAGCCTAGTCCTAGAGGGCCTAGAGGTGCTTATTAGTAAAGAGAGCCTCCCTTACTAGTAGTAAGGGTATATATAACTAGTATAGCTCTATATTAGACTTATCCTAGTATACTCCTAGTAATAGTAATAGCTAAGTAATAGTAAGGGGTTATAAAACCTATCCTATTCTTAAAGTTACTTCTTATTAGTCTTATTCCCTTTAAGATAAAGTATCTAGTTATTAAGCCTATATACTAGGCCTATAGTATAGATAAAAATTAAATAGTATAAGTATATTTACCCATTAGGCCTACTATTTTAATATTAACCTTAGGGTTATAAAGTGCTCTAGGTTCTTATAGTCTATATAAATAGTAAATAGATAGGAAATACCCTATAACTCTACTAACTATACCTTTAAGTATAAGATAATAGCTAATAGTTCCTTATTATAGATTATATAGTTCTTTTATAAAGCTATAAGGCTAGTAGAGTAGTAAGTAACTAGGTATATTATATTATTAGGTCCCTATTATAAAAGGTACCTACTAAGGGCTATGCCTAAATAGTTAGCCTTTACTACTATAGGATAATCTAGGTTCTATTATACTAGGACTAGATATATAATAAAAGTATTTTTTAATCTCTTAAAAGTATTATTCTTCTCTAGTCTCTAATAAAAAGGGGTATTCTTCTTAGTAAGTTATATAAGTAGCGCTACTAACTCTAAAAAGTTCCTAATAAAGTTATAGTAAAAGTTTATAAACCCTAAAAAGCTTTAAACCCCCTATAGTTTTATAGGTACTACCTATTCTCTTATAGCTACTACCTTTACTAGATTAGGATAGATTAAATAGCTTACTATAATAATATACCCTAGGTATTAGACCTCCTTTATAGTAAATATAGACTTATTAAGGTTAAGGTATAATCCTATAGCCCTTAAGTGCCCTAGTATAAGTTAAACCTTTATTATATAGTCCTTCCTTAACCTCTCTAAATAAACTAAGATATTATTAAGATATACTATTATAAAATCTCCTAATATATCCCCTAAGGATTTATTAATATAATATTAGAAAGTTACTAGTATACTACCTAGGCTAAATAGATAAACTAGCTATTTAAATAACCTAAACCTTATATAAAAGGCTATAAAGTACTCCTTACCCTTAGCTATCTATAGTTTATAGAATACTATATAAATATCTACCTTTATAAACTAGTATACCTAGGAGAGGGAGTATAGGGTTTTCTTAATTAATAGGAGTAGGTAGTAGTCCTATACTATTATCTTATTAAGTATATAATAGTTTATATAGAAATACTATTCCTTATTTAATTTTTTAATAAGAAAAACTAAAGCTATAGCTAATAAGGAGCTAGTATAGATCTATTCTTTATCTATAAGGTCTATAATCTAGCGCTAAATCTCTAAAAGCTAGTCCCTTAGTATATTATATAATAGCCCCTATAGGAGTGCTAGTTAGGACCTATCTAAGTTCTTATATAACTATATATAGTAATTAAGAGAACCCCTATAGGGAGGTAGGCTATTAGCCTTAGCCTTATTAAAAAGGTCTATAAAGTCTGCTAATTCCTCTAGTACTATAGCTATATCTAGACTATTTAGTGTTATTTTAGGCGCTATAATCTATAATACTATTATTATCTCCTTAAGGCTTATAGTAATAAACCTTATTATAGTATCCTTTATTTATTATACCTATTATACCTCTATAGTGTATAAGGATCTAATAATCCCCTACACTAGGGGTTCTCCCTCCTACTTAGTAGCCTCTAATATATAAAGGCCCTCTACTACCCTAATAACTAGCTACTATTTTACTATATAAATTACTACCTTATAGTATTCTAGCTATAGTATCCTAAATATTATATCTTAGGTAAGGCCTAGGATAATATATAAATACACTAATAACTCCTAGCTATTAATATTAATTCTAGTATATACTATATAGGTAATAAAGAAGGAGTCTTCCCTTTATTATATTCCCCTTCTCTCTATTTCTACTATAGTATAGACCTACTTATATTTTAGTAGTTATATAAGCTCTAGGCTAAGCTACCTTACTACTAATTTACTTATAGTACTATAGTAATTATAGCTATAATTAATCTAGATATTAATATAAAAATATATATTAAAGAGTACTAGAATTAAGAAAGGTAGTTAGTCTATATATTATTCTATATCCCTATTTATATTTATATACTAGCTATACTTATCTAAATCTATAGCCACTAGCTAGCCCCTTTACCCCTATATAAGGCTTTACTTAGAGGCTACTTATTTTCTAAGGTATTAGTTATAGCCCCCTTATCTACACTATCTATATCTACTCTATATATATTAATTTAGACCTTTAGTTAGTAAGGTAGGAGGAAGGTATACTTCTAGATATAGTAATCCTTAGATTTATAATATAGGTAGTATCCTTCTTAGTAATACTTAATTAACTCTACTTTAGTTACCTATTTAGCCCTTAGCTACTTTATATTCTTCTTAGGGCCCTTATCCTTCTTATTTATCTTATTCTACTAGGTTATTATAGTATATATACCTATTATTAGTATATTACCCTTATAATCTACCTATTAAGGTATAGGCTAGGCTAGCTAGGGCCTACGCTAGTTCTAATATTTTTTCTCTAAGGCTAAAGACTTAATATCTACTACTATACTATAGTATTAGGTAACTACTATATAGTACTCTATTTAGCTAACTCCTTTACTAATAGAGGTCTTCCTTATATATTTATTAAGTATATATTATAGCTTAGCTAGCTTAATATTCTTAGTCTAATAAGCCCCCCTTACTAAAGAAAGCTTTTATTTAAAGTAGATAAAAAATATAGTAAATACCTCTCCTATCCCTTATTCTATCTAATTAAGCTCTATTAAAGCTATCTCCTATCTATAAGAGTCTATATATAGGGTTTCTAAATAGCTAAGAAAGGCCTCTAGGTTATAGTTACTAAGGTAGCCTACTTTAAAGTATATAGCTATATAGGCCTAGACCTTAGGTAATAGGTTCTAGTAAATAAATATCTATTAATCCTTTTAGGTCCTAATAAAGTCCTTATCTACCTCTAGTTTATATTATATTAGGAACTTCTAGGTAGTAAATATAATCTTATTACTATTATATAGGTTACCTATTAGGATTAGTTTTTATTAGATTTATAATATTAGGGGTAGTAAACCTAGGCCTAAGGGTAGTATAGTAAAGTCTAGGTTAGGGACTATTAGCTTTATAGGAGTGTTTAATAGAAAAGCTAGTTAAGTTACTAGCTTTAGGTTTATATATATATATTATTATAGGTTCTTAATTACTCTTACCTACTATTCTAGTATAAGTTAAAGTGTTTTAAACTAGGTATTATAAGCCTCTAGTAGTAATATAGCCTTAGATAAGGGGGTTATAGTCCCTAGATTAGGCTAGTGTTCTAGTTAAAGTATGTCTATTAGTTATATTATTATTTTCCTTTTTTTTTTTTAGTAGCCTTCTTTTTTAGACTAAAGGAAGCTTCTTAATTATTAAGGACTAGCCCCTAGGTAACTATAGTAAGGCATTAGTATAATATTAAGAAGCTTAAGAAGGGAAGAAGAAAAGGGTAGGAAGCTATCCCTAGTAGTGCCCCTTATACCCCCTAGCTACCTTATATCAGCCCCCTTTTTATACCCTAGCTACCCCTATCTGCCTCCCCCTTACGTGTAGTACAGCTTATGCTTAGGCAAAGCCTAAGCCCTTTACAAATAAAGGCTTTAAGATATTATAATCTTATAGATTTATTAATATTTTATAATTATTATTACTATTAGATAAGTTAAGTAAATTATTAATACTTAATAATATATAATCTATAGAATCTAGGAATTATCTAGGTAAATTTAGAGGAGTTAGTAAATTTAATTCTTAACTTTCTTTTTTCTTTTCTTTATAATCTAGTTAATTATAACTAGTAGGAATTTTATCTTATTAAAGCTAATTAAGTAATTATTATAGTAATAGAGAGTATACTATTTATAAAAGCCTTATATTAAAGCTTTTATCCTTATTATTCTTAATTAGCTCTTTAAGAAAGTATTTTTTAATCTTTTTTATAGTTAATAATAGGCCTTTTTCTTAAGTATAGAAAATAGACTTATTAAAGGTAATATAGCTTAATAAGAACTAGTAGCTTCTCTTTATTATTAGTACCTAAATTAGGTATTATATAGAGAAAATATATCTAGTAATGTTACGTGGCAGGATGAGCTCAGTCTTGAGGGACGTTTATAGGGCCGGATTCGGCACTCTAGTTAGAAGAATTAACTTACTTCTAATATTATATATTATACCTAATAGTAGCTTTTATAAGTAAAATTAGTATAACTTATAACTAGTTAAATCTATTAGCCCCTCTAATAGATTTAACCCTATATTATATAGAGCTAGTATATAATAAGTGGTAGTAATTAGAGATTCTTTTATTATATACCTCTAGTAACCTAGATATAGAAACTCTATATCTAAAACTAACTATTTATAATATAAATTTATATTTCTAGTTACTAAAAATAAACTATACTTTATTTATTAATTTTAGATATTTAATAGTATAAACCTAGATTTTAGATATTAAAAATAGAAACTTATTAGAACTAGTAAATAAGAAGATTTAAATAATCTTATAAGATATAAATTTAATAATAGAATTCTTAAGAAAAGGGAATAGCTAAGAGATTAAGAACTACCTATTTACTAGAACCTAGTAAATTTATAAGCTATATATCTTACTTAGAATTAAGTTAAAATCTATATTAGTAAAGCTAAATCTAAAGGATTTCTTAATAAATCTACTAGATTAGAGGGTAGTAAGGCCTTAGAGTAGTAAGTAAAGGGTATTACTAGTCCTATAAATAATATTATAACTACTAAGACTAAGAAAGATATAGAGAAGGATAAAAATAATAAAGAAAAGGGGATTATAAACTACCCTAAAAATAATACTACTACTTAATATACTAAACCCCCTAACTAATTAATAGAGTTAAATTTAGAAGACCTATAACTAGGACCCTTAGGAAATATACTAGAATTAAAGAAACTTTAAACTAAGCCTACTAAATATAATACTATAAGATTATTATAGGGAGTATTAGAATAGTAATAAGCTATATAGTAAGCTATAATAGATAAAGTAGTAACTAGAATAGACTAGCTAGTATCTAGATTAGTAACTAAACTTAGAAACTTATAAGGTACTAGTACTTTAGTAGGTTTAATACTAATAGTATAAAATACTATATAGGGGATAATATATCTACTAAGTAACTAGGGATAATATAAAAGCTACTTAAATACCTACCTAGGATAAGTAGCATAACCTATACTACTATAGTATTAGTAAGGATTTATATAGTAGTAGCTAAATCCTTACTAGGTATAGTATTAAGCACTATATTACCTAGACTAAGGATAGTATACTAACCCTAGCTACTAAGGAAGGATAAATCTAGCGCTAGATTAGGATTAGTATAGTTAGTAAGCGGAGATAGTAGAATAAAATATAGATTTAATATAGAAGATTATAGATATTAGATACTTTAAGCTTTATAATAAACTAGAAGAAGCTAGTAATAACCTTATTATATTTAATAGGAAGTAAACTATTTTCTATAATATTAAATTATAAATCTAGGTAGTTAAAGATTACCTATATTATGCTAATCCTAGCTAGTAAGATATTATTTAGAAAAAGATTTAGACACTATTCTAAGGAAATATAATAGTATAGTATAGATAATATCTTAATATAAGTAAATAAACTACTATATTTAATAATATATTAATAGTATTTAAGTATAAGATATAATAGTATAGCTTAATAAAGTAGAATATATAAAGGAGGATATTTTAAATAAGGTCTCTTTTTATAAATTTATATTAAAGATTTTCTAGTATATAAGGGTAAATAGTAAAATAACTAATTATTAGCTCCTAATATGCCTATATCTTAAGCTTTATCTAGGATTATATTAGATATACCTAGTTCTAACTAAAGATAATATAAGATTAGCCTATATTACTATAGTAGATAATAAAAAATATAACCTATATAACTATTTATATAGTAAAAGCTACCCTAAAGGTAAAAAAGGTAAAGAAAAGCTTAAGGTTTACTTTAATACTAAAATATCTAGTAGTAATTTAAAGAATAATAAGAATAAAGTATAAGCTAATTAGAATAGGCTATTAAATATATAGTTTTTATTAGAGAACTAATATTACTAATAGAATAATTAGAGTACTTAAAGACCTTTAGGATTTTTCTAACTAAAGCTATATTAATAAAACTAATATACTAAAGAATAAAACTAGAGGCCCTAGTAGAATAAGCCCTAAGAGAATTAAGGAGAATAACTAGGTTTTAACTAAAGCTAATAAGAGAATATTTAAAACTAGTAGGATAGGTAATATCTATAGGACTTAGGACTACTAGAGATAAGAGATTAATATTAGTAGCTATAGTAATTCTAGTATTAGGAAAAGCTATCTAATAAAAAGAAGGAGTATATATATATTATAGTATATAATAATAATTCTAATATATAATAGTATAAAACTTATCTTTAGGAATATAGTTATTATATAACTAAAGAAAAGAAGGTTCTAAAGAATAGAGTATAAGAGACTAACTTTATTAAAACCTATTTTATTAATAATATTAAAAAAAAAAAAAATAAGGCTACTACTAAGATAGATATACCTAGGTTAAAATAGCTTACCCTAGGATAAGTAATTAAGGCTATAGTAAGACCTTAAGAGATTAAGTTTAATAGTAAAAGGGTAAATATATATTTAAAAATCCCTCTTAAATTTAATAATAAAGGTAAGAGTTATTAGATTTACCTTAATATAGGAATATTATTAATTCTAGTAGATAAAAGGTAGTTATAGTAGAATAGGTTAAATATAAAATAGGGAATATAGGAACTAAAGCCTATATCTAGAGTCTAGTTATCCTTTTTTATAACTAAAACCACTATATTTAATTTTTATATCCTAGGAGTAGTATATAGAATAGAAATTACTAGATACTTTATAATTATAGTAAATATAATACTAAATCTAGGCCCTAAACTATTACTTAGAATAAATTTTCTTTATAAATATAGAGTAAAAATTAATTTTATATACCCTAAGGTGGTTTTTAGGTAAGTCTATAGTATAGTAGTATAAGTAGAAATATTCTAACTAATAAATAAGGTTCTATATTAGTAAGTAATTACTACCTATATAGTAATAATTCTACTAAAAGTATAGTTATATATACCTAGTTA
>JFGX01000624.1:0-11747 GCA_000729855.1 Epichloe aotearoae | reverse complement strand
ATAATATAGTAATTATTAAATTATAGTATATTCTAAGTATTATAAGACTTAGTAAAGAGATTTCTTTATATATATTTAAGATCTTTAAAACTATACTTTAGGGAGAAAACTCTATATATAGTTAGTATATAGTTAGCATATAGTTAGCATATACTAGGTCTATGCTAACTATATACTAATTATATACTAACTATATATAAGGTGTTATCTTTCTAATTACTCTATAGTTTACTCCTTTTTCTAAGCTAGATACCTATAATAAATTACTAAAAGTATAATTATATATAGAATATATATATCCTATATTTATACTAATTACATTATCTTTATTATAGACTACTCTTTTAAGTAGTGTAGTTATAATAATTCCTTACTTCCCTATTATATATATATTATATATACTACCCTATAAGTGTATTAGTATATACTTAGCATATATGCTATATTATATCTTATTAAATTGCTTAGTAGTTTACTACTTCTTCTAAGCTAGATACCTATAATAAATTACTAAAAGTTTAATTATATATAATATATTTATATTCTATATTTACGCTAATTATATTATCTTTATTATAGACTACTCTTTTATTATTAGTATATAAAATTTTTTAGCGGTGTAGTTACTATAATTCCCCTGCTTTACTATTACATATACATCATATATACCACGTTATAAGTGCCTTCGCACTAATGCACTATAGGAATTAGCATATGCCCTGTATATACGGGGCATATACAGTAGTTTTTCACCGCCTGCCTAATGCGGGTCATAAGGCTCCACCCTGGATACGAGATCAACTTTATTGGAGCCGAGATTTACTGTAACCCCTGGTTCACGTCCACTCTAGAGCTTGTCTCACGTTGTCCGTTTGTGGACCATGCGATGGAGTAACAAGAGGAGAGGCCGTCTGCGCTCGCCTGGCTCTACTACATTCGTACGTACCTGTGACCTATTTCATCGTCGTGCGTGTGACTTCCCCCTGCAAGTCCTTGCTCCGTCCATTTCTGTTGGTTTCATTCTCCCATGCTATACTAGTATTAAATTGAGTGGTTTACTCTTTATTATGTGCTTACCGCTAGATGGAAATACCACAAATCCCTCGCTTGCTTATTCAGCATCAATAGTATTAATAGTATCTTCAACTATGGGTATCCGTACTATCCCGTTAGCACCGCCGCGTATCGAACAGTAGCCACTATTTTTGCCCCTTGGGTCTGTCCATTAGAAATCATTGTCAGTCCTGCCGGCAACAGAAGCTTATCCGCCGGCTTTCATATTGAATCGACGTGCCCAGCGGAAGCTTGTAACCTGGGTCTGATCGTTTCCAACAACCGCAATTCTTGATCGTAGAATCCACCCGCAATCCAGGCAAATGAATTCCACCACCACATGGCAAACTTAGTCTACCCTGTAGGAATGAAGTTATATATACCAGCTGACTCGAAGAATTTAGGGTAAAGTCCTGCACAATCCCAATCGATAATCCATAACTGCCCGTCGGGGTCAAGTGTGATGTTGCGAGGCGCCAAGTCATGATGTGTAAAGACAAATGGATGACTGTATGAGAACACTGGCCTCGGGCAGGTCGCATGCTCTGCCGGTGTCTTCCTAATCTCCTGGCGGATAGTGGTGAAATTGGCCCAGAAATTCAAAAGAGCATTAACCTGGTGAAAAGTTGCTCTGGGTGGTAGGCCGAAAGAGTCTTCGAGAAAATATAATGTACATTTGCCTATTGCTAGTGATCCGGATGCGTCTGAAACAGCCGACCTTAGGCGGTGAATGACACCACGAAGTTGAATGAAGAGGCAATTCACAGGTCCTGGGTGCACGAAAAACAATGACCGCGATGCTTAATTACCTTAAATGGAATCAATGTAACCCTTCCCAAGCTCGGCAGAAATTGGGATAGGAAATCACACAAGACGAGCCATTCTTGTGCCTCATACTAAAAGAGCTCATAATGGGCGAGGCCAACGCGAGATTTTACATACATTTCTGCCCGCATCCTTGACCTATCGCACTCGATTTCTGCAAATCCCTCAGACACCTTCGGCAGCCAGAGCCTCGGCCCTTGAAAGGCTATTGGGATCAAGGTAGGGTTTCTCGCCAACACCAATTACACGGTGGCCAAATCGCTCTCCAAGTCCCTCATAATCAAAAGTTGCAGTGTGAAAGGTAGAGCGGTTATCCCAGATGGCTAATATTCCATTAGCAACTCACAAAGAGAACAAATACAAAGGGGATGTGTGCCACACATACCAAAGTCGTTCTCATTCCTCCACTTGAATCGCACTGTGAGGTCGTGATTCTCTACAATAGTACTGTAAAACTTCTCCAATAGCTCGTCTGATTCTTCCAAGTTGAGCTCATTGATACGTTGCGGGAAAGGGCCGATACTATAAATGCTCTTCCACCCAGTGACAGGATTCGTCCGCACGATAGGATGAACGGCAGTCAGCTCCTTGCCGATGTTCAGCGGGCTGCCACGAGGTTGATCGTAGATGGAGACCCTTTCTGGATCGGCCGCCGCAATTTTCAAGAACTCCGCTGCGACAAAGGTTGCACTAAGACTTTCAAAGAACTTCTGATACGGTTTGGAGAATCGGTCGTAGATCTCGCATCCCGAGGCCCAGAGCGTGTCACCACCAGTCTTGGGAAGCTGGGTTAATCGGAGACAAGTGTAATCAGCTGGTGCTTGTTCGAACTGGGTGTCTGCATGCCACTGCGCGGCATCATATCGTCGGCCCAGCTTGTTGCGTTGCTGCTCGTGGGGGTGTATCTTCTTGCGTGCGAGTGAGCTAAGGGTGCTGACTTGGACATCATCGCAGCCGGTGTCGTTGGCGATTCGGAGCAGCGGGTGGATGTATAGAGTAGAGTCAGCGGGTTTGCCGCATAGCTCGCCTAATCGGTGCATGAGTTGCTTTTGCAAGGCATCAGTAAGGTTGTGCTGGGCGCGGAAAAAGACAACGCCACGTTGGGAGACTAGGGCGCATCAATATGTGGTGTTTCAAGATAGGGATTGTGAACATTTACTTGTGATAGCAAGATCCCGCACCAACTCATCTGCATTAGGAGCATTCAAGATGTTGTCGACAATGTTGAGCTTAGCGTATTCACGGCCAATCACTGGGGTTGTTTCTTCATACTCGAATTGGTCCAATGCATCGCTGAGCTTGAGAGGTGCAGGGTACTGCATCTGTTGATTGTTAGGTGCAAGGTTCAAGGGGAGCGAGTCGCCTGCGATGGGAATCATGGTGTTCAACTACAAAGGTAACGAAATATTGTCGGACTACTAGTAGTAAGGCCGCGGATCAGGCAGGAGTACGAATGTTTGACGAAGTGGGAGAGGGTTCTATGTCCAAATGATACAGAGGCTGGATTTACCAGGTTCAAAGTAAATATACCCAGTTACCTAGTTGTAGGACTTTTTATAACCGGCCGCTTCCTTTCCCTAAATCTCTACATTAGGCTTTAAGGCATGAAAGTGGCTGCATGCATCGGTGAATGAGCGTGGCACGGCTGCATTTCCTTAGCGCCTGCCCACAATCTAGACCGGCGGCTACAACCTGGAAGAGCAGGTCCTATTTGCGGCTCCTCTCACTGTCACATCTTCTCTGACGTGGCCGAAAGATCAATTTAAGGATTACCCTTGGTTTGGTAGACGAAAAGTTGCATAGGCTGCGTGGTTGTCACAGGAGGGCACATAGTAAATCTCGGCTCTAACAAAGTTAATCTCGTATCTAGGGTGGAGCCTTATAACTAGCAGAATGGCATATGCCTTATATATATAAGGTATATACTATTATAAAGTATAAATTATTAAATAAGTAATTTTTTTTTATATATACTTTATATATACTATTATAAAGTATAATTATTAGCTAATTAATTTTTTTTTAGTTATATATATTTACCCTATATATACTATATACTTACTACTAAAAGCTTTTTCTCTTTTTTCTTCCTTATTTATTATTACTCCTATCTTAGTATACTTAGTATTTAACCCTATAATTTTCTTACTTTATATATAGTTATTATATATAGTTATTATATCTATTTAATATCTTAATTTACTAACTACTTTATATAGTTTTATAAAAAAATATATTTCCTATACCTCTTTTAATAATAAGTAATATCTAGCTTTTTTATATATATATAGTATATACTAATTATATTTATAGATAACTATAATACCTTATAATTACTAAGTACTAAAAGGGAAAGATAATAAATATATAAGTCTTATTTAATTATCCTATACTAATTATATATAGGCTTTCTATTTAGTATTAAGATTATAAACACTATGTTAAGGACTAGCCCCTAGGCAACTACGGTAGGGCGTTAGTATAATATTAAGAAGCTTAAGAAAGGAAAAAGAAAAGGGCAGGAAGCTATCCCTAGCAGTGCTCCTTATACCCCCTAGCTGCCTTATGTTAGCCCCCTTTTTATACCCTAGCTACCCCTATCTGCCTCCCCCTTACATGTAGTATAGCTTAAGCTTAGGTAAAGCCTAAGCCCTTTATATATACCCTTACTTACCTATTAACTATAAGTCTCCCCCTTATTTCTCCTAATAGGTTTCCTACCTATTTTTTACCTAGCCTTTCTTTATTATTATAATAATATTAGCCTTACCCCTTACCTGTTATTTAGTGGTATGTATAATATATCCTAGCTAATCCCCCTTGTTTTTATAAGTCTATAATATGTATTTTACCTAGCCTCTCTTTATTATTATAATAATATTAGCCCTGCCCCTACCTATTATTTAGTAATATATATAATATATTTACCCTACTAGCTTCTATTTATTATAATAATAACTACCCTACCCCTACCTATTTATAACTTACCTAATATAGGTATAAATCCCCTATATAAATATCTTACTTATTTCCCTTATATAACTTTACTTTCTCTTATATAATATATTCTCTAAATATTATAGTCTTATTATACCTTCTTAATTTATTATATTAATCCTATTCTACTACTAATTATTTACTTATTAGATATACCTTATAATTTACTTATTCTATTTACTCCCCTAACTAGGCTTATAACGCCCCTAGCCTATTCTATTAGTAAGTTCCTTATAGAAGGGGACTTTAATAATAAGTAGTATACTACTCTTATATTAGTTTAGCGCTTATATAGGCTATATATTAAATAATCCCTTACTACTAGTGTTTTAAACTATTACCCCCCTAAAAGTAAGGAGTCTTATTCTCCTTATTAGTAAAATTATATTACCTATATCTAGTTAACTAGGCTTTTTTTTACTAATCCCTAACTTTAATATACTCTTAAGGACCTTAAAGCTAAAATTACTATAAGTACTTATATTCTTATCCCTAGTATCCTAAAGACCTTAAATACTAAGAAGAAAATACTTATCCTATCCTAGAAGTTTTACTACTTTATAAGCTAGTAGACTACTTTACTAAACTAAGCTTAATTTAATCTAGCACTAGTTTATTTAGCCCTTAGGCTCTCTTTATTTATAAACTTACTTACTATAAATATAACTAGCCTTAATATTACTCTATATATTAATACTAGTCCCTTAGCTAGCTATAGTATAAGGAATTCTATATAGTAAGTTACTAGTATTTTATTTTAGTAAAATTAGTAAGTAATTAGTAGCTTAACTACTATATATAAGGAATTCTATAAGTAATCTATAGCTTTCCTTTATATACTTTTTCCTTACTACTATAGTAATAACTAATACTATCTTTAATATATTAAAGTAAGTAATAACTTACTTTCTTATTATTATTAATAGTACTTCTAACTTACTTCTAAAGTAAGTCTTACCTATAGATATATCCCTTACTTCTCTAAAGCTAGCTAGCCCTTAGCTAGGACTAGTAGTCCCCCTCCTTATAGCCCTCTAAGTATATCTCTAGCTAGTGCCCTTTCTATATATACTTATTTTATACCTTTTAATTATACTATTTAGAACCTAGGTAGTACCTATAGTAAGTAGCTCTAATTACTATATATATTTACCTATATACCTCCTATATATAGGTTAGTATTAACTAGCCCCTAAGTAAAGAAAAAGCCTATTAACCTAAGTTTCTCTAAGGAACTAAGTAATATCTATAATATAATAAATAGTAGTAATACCTAAGTAATAGTAAGTAGTAGTATATTTATACCTTAAGTACTAGTAAAAGTCTTTATAGGTAAATAAGTTTTCTAAAATTAATTTAGTTTATTATTAACTTATATATTACCCTATTTTACCTTAAATTTATTAAGGGCTTTTATCTTATCTATACTCTCTAATAGTTTCTATATTAGTTATAAGTACCTTACTTACTTAACTAAGATATTCTATCTCTTACCCTATCCTAGTGTATTTTAAGCTACTAAGATCTATTTTACCTAATATTTCTTAATAAGTTTATTATTATCCTTTACTAAAACCTATTCTAGACTTAAGTATAAGTTTTATAGTTTTTAGCTTAGAAGTAAATCCTTTATTACCCTTTTAATAAGGTTAATATAAAAAACTAGATAAATACCCTTTAGTATATTTAACTAGACTATAAGTAAAAATAGTATTTCTATAACTATATACTTAGTAATTACCTAGTTAAGTTTCCTTAAAGAATAGTTTATCTTAATATTTTTAAGTAATAACTATACTTTATCCCTAACCTAGAAATATTTTACTAGGTATCTTAATACTAATATAGTATCCTATTACTATTACTATATATAAGCTATTATAGCCTAAGCTAAGAGAGTACTCTCTTAGAGGTAACTTAGGAATTAAATAGCTTTACCCTTTAGTATAGTTATAAAGGTAGAATAGTTAGGCTAGGACTAAATAAGCTCTAGGTTATAACTATAAAGTAATCTATTTAGGCTTACTCTAGTAACTAAAGAGGTCCTATTATTTATTATAAGTTAGTAAGTAATAAGGTATTTAGGCTAGTTATACTATAAGAAGGAGATTATTATATATAAAATTACTTATACTTCCTAGTTTACCTATTCTATACTACTATTAGTTTAGGGGTAATATAATATAGAAAGTAACTAGTTAATCCTTACTAGGGAGTATAATATTATCTAGAACTTCCTTAACTAGTCTAATTCTTAATCTATAATAATAGACTAAGGAAACCCTTTAAATCTTTACTAGACTATCTTAAATTATTCTATATACTCCTTAGCCTTAATAAAGGTTATAGCCTCTAACTATATAAACTTTAAGAGTTTATTTATAATTACTATAAGGTACTATAGCCTCTCTAGAGATAATACTAGTAGGTTTATTATAAAGTTAATAAAGATCTATAACTAAAACTAGTTAGAAATTAGTAAGGGCTTTAGTAAGCCTTAGCGCTATTAATAGCTCTTATAATTACTAATATAGTAGTAATTATAAATAAACCTAGTAATATCCTATAATATCCTATTCTAATAAAACTATTACTATAATATCTAGAATATAGTATTATAGCCTAGGTATCTTACTACTAGTAAGTTATAGTACTATTATATAAGGGTTATTATAAGGGGCTTCTAAGCTAGGACTTATCCTTAAAATTAAAGCGCTCTATAAGTACTTATAAAGTAATTTACTACTTACTCTCTTATTATTATCCCTAGGGGAAACCTCTAAATACCTTCCTAAATAGCCCTTAGTTAAATACTATATATAGGATCTAATATAATAGCTTAGTCCTAGAGAGCCTAGAGGTACTTATTAGTAAAAAGAGCCTCCCTTACTAGTAGTAAGGGTATATATAACTAGTATAGCTCTATATTAGACTTATCCTAGTATACTTCTAGTAATAGTAATAGCTATATAATAGTAAGGGGTTATAAGACCTATCCTATTCTTAAAGTTACTCCTTATTAGTCTTATTCCCTTTAAGATAAAGTATCTAGTTATTAAGCCTATATTCTAGGCCTATAGTGTAAATAAAAATTAAATAGTATAAGTATATTTACTTATTAGGCTTACTATTCTAATATTAACCTTAGGGTTATAAAGTACTCTAGGTTCTTATAGTCTATATAAATAGTAAATAGATAGGAAATACCCTATAACTTTACTAACTATACCTTTAAGTATAAGATAATAGCTAATAGTTTCTTATTATAGATTATATAGTTTTTTTATAAAGCTATAAGGCTAGTAAAGTAGTAAGTAACTAGGTATATTATATTATTAAGTCCTTATTATAAAAGGCACTTACTAAGGGCTATACCTAAGTAGTTAGCCTTTACTACTATAGGATAGTCTAGGTCCTATTATACTAGGACTAAATATATAATAAAAGCATCTTTTAACCTCTTAAAAGTATTATTCTTCTTTAGTCCTTAATAAAAAGGGGTATTCTTTTTAGTAAGTTATATAAGTAATACTACTAACTCTAAAAAGTTTCTAATAAAATTATAGTAAAAGTTTATAAACCCTAAAAAGCTTTAAACCTCCTATAGTTTTATAGGTATTACTTATTCTCTTATAGCTACTACCTTTACTAAATTAGGATAGATTAAATAGCTTACTATAATAATATACCCTAGGTATTAGACTTTCTTTATAGTAAATATAGACTTATTAAGGTTAAGGTATAACCCTATAGCCCTTAAGCACTCTAGTATAAGTTAAACCTTTACTATATAGTCCTTCCTTAATCCCTTTAAATAAACTAAGATATTATTAAGATATACTATTATAAAATCTCCTAATATATTCCCTAAGGATTTATTAATATAATATTAGAAAGTTACTAGTATACTAGCTAGGCTAAATAGGTAAACTAGCTATTTAAATAACCTAAACCTTATATAAAAGGCTATAAGGTGCTCCTTACCCTTAGCTATCTATAGTTTATAAAATACTATATAAATATTTACCTTTATAAACTAGTATACCTAGGAGAGGGAGTGTAAGGTTTCCTTAATTAATAGGAGTAAGTAGTGGTTTTATATTATTATCTTATTAAGTATATAATAGTTTATATAGAAATACTATCCCTTATTTAATTTTTTAATAAGAAAAACTAGAGCTATAGCTAATAAGGAGCTAGCATAGATCTATCCTTTATCTATAAGGTCTATAATCTAGCGCTAAATCTCTAAGAGCTAGTCCCTTAGTATATTATATAATAGCCCCTATAGGAGTGCTAGTTAGGACTTATTTAAGTTCTTATATAATTATATATAGTAATTAAGAAAACCCCTATAGGGAGGCAGGCTATTAGCCTTAGCCTTATTAAAAAGGTCTATAAAGTCTGCTAATTTCTCTAGTACTATAGCTATATCTAGACTATTTAGTGTTATTTTAGGCACTATAATCTATAGTACTATTATTATCTCCTTAAGGCTTATAGTAATAAACCTTATTATAGTATCCTTTATTTATTATACTTATTATACCTTTATAGTATATAAGGATTTAATAATCCCTTATACTAGGGGTTCTCCCTTATGCTTAGCAGCCTCTAATATATAAAGGCCCTTTACTACCCTAATAACTAGCTGCTATTTTACTATATAAATTACTACCTTATAGTATTCTAGCTATAGTATCCTAAATATTATATCTTAGGTAAAGCCTAGGATAATATATAAATATACTAATAACTCCTAGCTATTAATATTAATTCTAGTATACACTATATAGGTAATAGAGAAGGAGTCTTCCCTTTATTATATCCCCTTTCTCTTTATTTTTACTATAGTATAGACTTACCTATATTTTAGTAGTTATATAAGCTCTAGGCTAAGCTACCTTACTGCTAATTTGTTTATAGCACTATAGTAATTATAGCTATAATTAATCTAAATATTAATATAAAAATATATATTAAAGAGTACTAGGATTAAGAAAGATAGTTAGTCTATATATTATTCTATATCCCTATTTACATTTATATACTAGCTATACTTATCTAAATCTATAGCCACTAGCTAGCCTCTTTACCCCTATATAAGGCTTTACTTAGGGGCTACTTATTTTCTAAGGTATTAGTTATAGCCCCCTTATTTACGCTATCTATATTTACTCTATATATATTAATTTAAACCTTTAGTTAGTAAGGTAAGAGGAAGGTGCACTTCTAGATATAGTAATCCTTAGATCTATAATATAGGTAGTATTTTTCCTAGTAGCGCTTAGTTAACTTTACTTTAGTTACCTATTTAGCCCTTAGCTACTTTATATTTTTCTTAGGGCCCTTATCCTTCTTATCTATCTTATTTTACTAGGTTATTATAGTATATACCCCTATTATTAGTATATTACCCTTATAATTTACCTATTAAGGTATAGGCTAGGCTAGCTAAGGCCTGCGCTAGTTCTAATATTTTTTCTCTAAGGCTAGAGACTTAATATTTATTACTATACTATAGTATTAGGTAACCGCTATATAGTACTCTATTTAGCTAACTCCTTTACTAATAGAGGTTTCCCTTATGTATTTATTAAGCGTATATTATAGCTTAGCTAGCTTAATATCCTTAGTCTAATAAGCCCCTTTTACTAAAGAGAGCTTCTATTTAAAGTAAATAAAAAATATAGTAAATACCTCTCCTATCCCTTATTCTATCTAATTAAGCTTTATTAGAGCTATCTCCTATTTATAGGGGTTTATATATAGGGTTTCTAAATAGCTAAGAAAGGCCTCTAGGTTATAGTTACTAAGGTAGCTTACTTTAAAGTATATAGCTATATAGGCCTAGACCTTAGGTAATAGGTTCTAGTAAATAAATATCTATTAATCCTTTTAGGTCCTAATAAAGTCCTTATTTACCTCTAGTTTATATTATATTAAGAACTTCTAGGTAGTAAATATAATCTTATTACTATTATATAGATTACCTATTAGGATTAGTTTTTATTAGATTTATAATATTAGGGGTAGTAAACCTAGGCCTAAGGGTAGCATAGTAAAGTCTAGGTTAGGGACTATTAGCTTTATAGGAGTATTTAATAGGAAAGCTAGTTAAGTTACTAGCTCTAGGTTTATATATATATATTATTATAGGTTCTTAATTACTCTTACTTGCTATTCTAGTATAAGTTAAAGTGTTTTAAACTAGGTATTATAAGCCTCTAGTGGTAATATAGCCTTAGATAGGGGGGTTATAGTCCCTAGATTAGGCTAGTATTTTAGTTAAAGTGTATTTATTAGTTATATTATTATTTCCCTTTTCTATTATTTAGTAGCCTTCTTTTTTAGACTAAAGAAAGCTTCTTAATTATTAAGGACTAGCCCTTAGGTAACTATAGTAAGGCATTAGTATAATATTAAGAAGCTTAAGAAAGAAAGAAGAAAAGGGTAAGAAGCTATCCCTAGTAGTGCCCCTTATACCCCCTAGCTGCCTTATATTAGCCCCCTTTTTATACCCTAGCTACCCCTATCTGCCTCCCCCTTACGTGCAGTACGGCTTATGCTTAGGCAAAGCCTAAGCCCTTTAACCACTAAAATAAATATAATAAATATATATAAAAATAATATTATAGGTTATATTTATAGTATATATTCTATATATAGTATATAAATATAATAACTTATAAAGAGTAAGTAAATAAGTAAATTATATAAAAAATCTCTTAAAAAGTAAGTTATTATATATTTACTAATATAATATAGTTTCTATAGCTATATATAAGCTTATTAGTTATAAGTAAAATATTTTAGCCATATAGATAATAATACTAATATTTTATTAATAGCTAGGTTTAACTTATTAAAAT
>JFGX01000623.1:0-11754 GCA_000729855.1 Epichloe aotearoae | reverse complement strand
AATAAAAGCCTTTAATAAATTTAAGGTAAAATAAGGTAATATATAAGTTAATAATAAACTAAATTAATTTTAAAAAACTTATTTACTTATAAAGACTTTTACTTATACTTAAGGTATAAATATACTATTACTTACTATTACTTAGGTATTACTACTATTTACTATATTATAAATATTACTTAATTCCCTAGAGAAACTTAGGTTAATAAGCTTTTCCTTTACTTAAGAGCTAGTTAATACTAACTTATATATAAGAGATATATAAGTTAATTTATATAGTAATTAAAGCTATTTACCTTAGGTATTACCTAGGTTTTAAATAGTATAATTAAGAGATATAAAATAAGTATATATAGAAGAGGCACTAGCTAAAGATATACTAGAAAAGCTATAAGGGAGAGAATTACTAGTCTTAGTTAAGGGCTAGCTAGCTTTAAAAAAGTAAAAAATATATTTATAAGACTTACTTTAGAAGTAAGTTAGGAGTGCTATTAATAATAATAAGAAAGTAAGTTATTACTTACTTTAATATATTAAAGATAATACTAGTTATTACTATAATAATAAGAATAAAGTATATATATATATATATATATTATTTACGCTAGCTAGCTTACTATGTAGCTATTACTAGTACTCTAGCTGCTTAGTTAAAAGGGAAAACCCTAAAATAAGAAGAAAAACCCTCCTATATCTATATTTAGGCTAGCGCTATCCCTATTACAGGCCTATGCTATAAAGTGTATAGCCTATTATAGGTAGTTATTACTAGCTTATACTAGCCTTATCCCTTAGAAAATAAAAGAAAAAGGAAAATATATTATAATTAGTACCTCTAGTCCCCTTTTAGCACTAGCCTAGGCCTATAGTAAGCCTATCCTAGGCCTCTTAGTATTATTATAAGTATAGTAAATTTAGGTTTATAATATTAATTTACTTCTTATTTACTTTTTTACTAACTCTTCTAAAGCCTTACCTTTTTACTAAGTCTAACCTAGTTCTAGCCTATAAGTCTTATAAAGCCTAAGTACTTATTTTTATTTATATACTATAAGGGAAGGGTAGGTTTAATATAGGTCTAGGGTAGTCCTAGGTTAAAGCTACTTAAGTATTATCTATTTAGTTAATCTTATTATACTTTATTTTCTAAGCTATATTTTTATTCTATCCCCCTCCCCTCCCTAGGTAAGTATAAAAAGGGGTTTTTCCCCTTATAAGGTTCTAACCTTTTTTCTTTTCTTTTATTAAACTTCCTATAAGTTCTTTTTCTTTTTAAAGCTATTTAAGGCTACTTTAGGCTAGATTTAGTCTAATTATTAATATTTATTATAAAATAAGAATAATTCTAGTAAGATAATACTAGAGCTTATAAGTTTCCTAATTCTAGTATATTTCTAGCTCTAACTTACCTAGAAAACTATAACTTTAGAGTATTACCTATAAAAATCTATAACTATAAAATAGCTAGAGTATATTTTAGCTAAGAATCTTAATATAAGTCCCTTTTACCCTTACTCTAAGCCTATTCTATATCTAATCTAGGTTAGCTTAGTAAACCTTAAGAAATATAATATATTTTATATAAATTCTAATTAATTTAGGACCTAGGGTATTAGTACTATAATATTATTAGTAAGTTAGTTTAATTTAGGCCTAGGGATAGCGCTAACCTAGTTAGGTAAGGGTAGCTACTAGTGCTTACTTTAACTCTTAGGTCTAGAATTATAGTTATAAAAAGGTAAAAACTACCTTTATTCTAGCTTTATTTTAGTGCTAATTTGCTTATAGCTAAATATAGCTAGTTAGTAAAATAAGTATTTATAGTTATCTAAAACCTAAGTAATTATTATTACTAGGGGCACTATAAGTATTACTATACTAGGTTAGTACTAGGCCTAATCTAGGTCTAATATCTTTTTCTAGGTCCTAGAAGGTTTCTAGAACTATATTAAAAAGCTTTATACTAGTAATTAAAGTAAGAAGAAATAAAGTATATTAGTAGTAAGCCTTAACTAGGCTAGGTTTACTAGGGACTAATATAATAAACTTATTTTCTAGCTATATTACCTAGATATATATATAGTAAAGATAAACTATCTCCTAGCTACTACCTTCCTTATAAAGAATTATATAAAAATTATAAAGAATATAATCCCCCTTTCTAAGGAGAAGTAAGGTAGTAGTTAGGTTTTAGTTTAGAAGAGAGATAGGGGTAAGCTAGAGGGACTTATAATACTAGGAGTTTATAGTTAAAATTAATCTAATAACTATTCTAGATATATAATATTCTCTTTAGTAACTATATTCCTATATTATAGGTTTACTTCTAGTTTACTAGTAACCCTATATTATCTAATCTAGATCTTATCCTAGTCTATAATTATTATCTATATTTATTATACCTATACTTTACTAATTTTCCTATACACTTTAAAAATAACCTAGGTCCTTCTCTTATTTACACTAGCTAAAAGCTAGGTCTTATGCTAGTATATAATATTATAGTCTTCTTATACCTATAAACTATTTAGCTATAGACCTTACCTTTAGGGGATTATTTAGGGCTAGCCTTACTTCCTATATATTAGTAAGCTAATATTATTAGGGCTACCTATAGCTATAGTTACTATAGCTAATAATTATATAGTATTAGTTCTCTACTACTTAGCTATAGCTATATAGGGGTAATATTACCCTAGGAATACCTCTTTAAAATAGGAACTTATTAAGACTAATCTTTCCTATATATAACTAAACTAATATTAAAGAGATATATTTTTCTAGCCTTATATAAAACTTCTAAATCTCCTTTAGGTTATAGGTTAGTAAGTAGTCCTTAGTTAGTTCTCTAATATACTTACTCTAGCTTAGTTACTCTTTATTATATTAGTCTTTCTATTATCTTTTCTACTCCTTATATAGTTTTATATCTAGTTTATTATTAGTAAAGAAAGGTCTTTTCCTATAGTATAGTACTATTACTACTAAGCTAGCTATAGTTTAAATCTTTTTTATAATTTTACTACTTATAATTCTTACCTTAAACTTCTATTTTATTTTATTTAAGTATAGATTAAGAAGGGGGATATAAGTCTTAACCTCTAGCTAAGTAATAGGTATAGCTTTAAATACCCTAGCTATAGTCTATAGGTAAGCTAATTAGTTTATTATAAAGCTTCTAATAACTCCTTTTAGTTTTCCTCCCTTCTTTATTAGGGTATAATAGGCACTTACCCTATAGGTAAGGATAGGTTAGATTACTTATATATATAGGAGTTAAGTATCCCTAAAGCTATATCCTTATACTAATACTAATAATATAAAGAGTATAAGCTATTACTAGGTAAACTTATCCTTAAGAATATTTTTATAAGCACTCTAGTTAAGTTTTTTATTAACCTAAACTCTAAGGAATTTATATAACTTTATAGGCATTATTTTCTTTACTCTAAGCTAAACCCTAGTCTAAGAGGGTTAGTAAGACCTAGTAAAGTATATAAGTTTAGTCTTTACTAGGTTAAACTTTACTTTTACTTTCTTTACCTAGTCCTTATAGACCTTCTATATAGCCTTAAGCCTTCTCTAGGTTTATACTATATTCTTACTAAATATTACTATATTTATATTATTAGTAAATCTAATAGCTACTATACCTAGGATAGTCTAAAGGCACTTATAAAGTTTTACTAAATATAGGAGGAATAAGATTAGTAAGAGAGGTAAGCCTTAGGGGATACTAGCTTTAATTATAAAGGGTTTTAAAAGTTTTTTATTAAAGCTAAGCTAGCTTATTTTCTCTATAAGAAAGCTATATATAATTACTATAAGCTAGCATAGAATTCCTATTTTAATAAGGAGGGTAATTAGGTATAGATAGCTTACTCTATTAAATACTACTAATATATTTATTTATACTAGTAAGGTAATACTACCTCTCCCCTAGGCCTTTTTTATATATTTTATAAGTACTTTAATTATAGTTTTTATTAATCTATTTATTCTATTACTTATTTATAATTTAAGAAGAAGGCCTTTTACCTTAGTAAAGGCTATAAGTTACTTTATAATTACTACTTCTATAATCTTCTTTACTATATTTAGTAGTAAGATAAGTCTTTATATATTAGCTTTTCTTATCTATTTAGTTATTTTACCTAGTTTTCTTATTATAATTACTCTTATAGTCTAGAACTAAGCTAGGAAGTATTTTACTTTAAGAACTATATTTAGTAATTAGGCTATAGTATCTTTAGCTAGGTTACCGCAGGCTTTAATTAGGCCTATAGGTATCTTATTATCTCCTAGGGCTTTCTAGCTAGCTATATTTAATAAGATATTTATAATCTTTTCTTATTTAAATTATTCCTTAGCTAGGAATAGTGTGTTATCTAGCTTTAGAAAGGAGAGGTCTAGGATATAGGAGAGGTTTACTATAGGTTTAAGGAAGAATCTTTATACTAGTATACTAGCTTTATTATTATATATAATAGCTAGGTTAGTGTTATTTTTAGTCCTTTCTAGCTTAGGGAGCCTAGGGAGCTCTAGGGGGGCCTAGCTTTAGAGCCTAGCCTACCTCTCTAGCCTTTATACCTCTCTATCTTTCTCCTATATATTAGCCCTTTATAAGGCCTCTCTCTAAGTATTCCTTTTCTTTTCTTTAATAATATATTCTTAGTCCTTATTTACCTTAGTATAAGCCTACTAGTTTATATTAGTTCTCTAGTATCTCTATTATCTCTTAGCTTATCTAGCTTTAATAACTAACTCTTTTACTTTTCTTAACTACTATACTTCTAGGCTAGGGAGTCCCTAGGGCTTCTATAAGGCTACTTTCTTTACTATTTATTATAGGTTTATAATAAGCTATATTATATACTTATTAATCCTATTCTTATTATAGGGGTTTAGGGTGTTTTTTACTTAGAATTATACTACTATCTTTACCTTTATATATAGTTTATATATTATATTCCAGGTATACCTTAGGACTAGGGGGGTGTTCTCTTATTATTTAGTAAAGATACTAATTAGCTATAGGATATAGTTAGATCCTATAAGATTCTTTATGCTATTATAATAGACCTAGATATTAGGTATTACCTACGCTAGATTAATTATATTATCCCTTTTACTATTATACTATCTTATAGGTTTTCCTTAGGGTATTACTAGTCTAAGCCTTTACTAGCTTATAAAGTCTAGTAGCTCCTTTACTCTATTAGTTATCCTATTTAGCTTATTCTAAAGGGGGTGTTTTTAGTTAAAGTTACCTATAACTACACTTTAGCCCTAGGGTTCTTCTATATTAATAGTATAAATAGGGGTATTCTAGTTATTACTATATTTTTCTAAGTAAAGTAAGTAAATATTAACTCCTTATATTTCTACTAGTAACTAATTAGTTTCTCCCTAGGCTAACTATAACCCTATATTATATTTCTTATTTATATATATAGTATTATATCTATTATAGTATATAAGTTAGAATTAGGTAAGGCCTAGAGCTAGGGGCTAAGGGTTTTTTATATATTCCTATTCTTAGATTATAATTATATCTATATTAGTCTAGTAGTAAAGTGTAATATATATTAGGCTATCCTTCTTATTTATATTCTAAAAAAGGACTTATAATATTACTATATTAATTAGGGGGGTTAGGGGTCTTTACTACTTAAGGTTAGCTTTATTCTAGCTTTAAGTTATTTTATATATTATATAATACTCCTAGATCTCTACTATTTAGCGCTTTACTCTATATTTATAGGATATTCTCTTTTTTTTCTTACTATAATAATAGATTCTATAGCTATACTAGGTCTCTCCTAGGGGGGAGTTAGGCTTTTACTTAGGGAGTAAGTAGTAAATTAGGATAGTTATTTAAGATATCTTACCTTTATAGTATTTTACTTCTTTTTTAGGACTAGGTAGTCTCTAGACTAGGCTAGGTATAGGCTAGAGTATAGAATATAATTCTCTTTTAATTATCTATTTTTTATTAGGTAAGAGGCCTTACTATCTTTATATTAGCTAGCACTATACTTACTATACCTTAGAGCTATCTTATAGAACTTTATAATATAGCCTATTTAGAAGTAATTATAGCACTATTAGGGTTATAGGGTCTTATTATATAGTTTAGTTTAGAATAGCTTTACTTTAAAGACTATTTTATCTTAGTATATCTTATTAGTATCTTTAATTTCTACTAGCCTAAGGATTAGGGTAGTTCTTTAAATACCTTTATCTTAAGGATATCTTATAGTTACCTTAATTATATTTACTTTATTAGCTTTTCTAATTTCTATTACTAGGTTTTCTATAGAGAAATACTTTATTAGAAATCCTTTAATAATAATACTAAGTATATAGTAGTAAAAGGTTACTTCTAGTCTAAATATATTAGTAATCTATTTTTAGTCTTCTTTATATTAGGTAGTATTTCCTTTAAAGGTAATAACTATATCTTTACTAGGAAGCCTCCTAGCTACTACTACTATAGCTTAGCCTATAGCTTTATTTACTACTATTACTTTATCTTTAGTACTTTTAGATTAGAGTAATTCCTAGATAGTATTCCCTTTAATAAGTACTTCTTTATATTATTTACTAGGGATTTAGAGAGGGGGGGGTGTGGTATTTAGTTACTTTAGGGCTAATCTAGTAGTAATACTTACCTAGGTTAGGGTATTATTTTCCTTAGCTTCTTCTTTAATAGCCTCCTTAAGGGCTTACTTAAGGGCTTCTTTAGTAGTATAAATATTACTATTATTATTATTTATTATTTTTATTTTAGCCTAGGCATAGTCCACTGCCTAGTAGGCTATAGCCTTAGTAATACTGTTACGATATGGAATGTAATAAATGAGTGTGCGTAAGGTTCTGTCTGATTCAACTAGCTAGAGGTTAGAGCTATCGTCTAATATAGGGGTTCTAGGTCACGTGCAGGCCACATCCTCGGCACGGCAGGCCACATCCTCGGCACGGCAGGCCACATCCTAATGTGACAGGCCAATTGTTAATTCTAGCACGTAATAAATGCGGGCACTACTAATAAAAGAGATAGCTGTCCTAGCTATCTAATAAGATCTAACGAATTTACAACAAGCTAGGAAGCGGGCTCTTGCAAGGGAATTCAGTTAGATAGATCGTCAGGTCCGGCGGTTATCAAATCGGTCATTAGGTTGATAACTTAACCTACGGGATCTATAACTATAGCGGTCGGATTAATTATAAATCTGTACATCTAATTCGAAGTGTAAGTTAATAGGGCGCTCCGAATTATAGTCAATTTAATTATCGGATTAATCGGATTGATCAGGTTAACGGTCAGGTTAACGGTCAGGTTAATAATCCGAGTCGCTGTCAGATTCGTACGGATAGTCATATTAATCAGGCTGATAGATCTAATAATTAATAGCTTAGCTAGTTAACGGGCGTTGCAGAGGGTCAGGCAACGAGCTTTGCAGAGGGCGTTGCAAAGGGTTAGGCAATGAGCTTTGCAGAGGGTTAGGCAACAAGCGTTACAAAGGACGAATTTGCTGCTACAAAGGGTTAGGAATTTAGTTAGGCTAATAAATTAGCTAACAAATTTGCTGATAAGCTAGCTGCCTTTAAAGGTTATTACGCTCTTTAAAGACTTCCTTAATAAGGTCTTTAAGCTACTAAAAGTTATCCTCTTTAATTACTAGCTTCTATTAAAGGTCCTGTATTTACTACTACTGCTATTAAATTTGCTACTATAATTGCTACTACTGCCACAGGTATTAGGTCCTTAGGTCCTAAAGGTCCTGCTAATGCTGCTCTTGTTGCCACTGGAATTGCTAAACTAGCTACTATTAAATCTATTAATATTGCTAACTAGCTAGGCATAGGTCCTTAAGATATTAAAAGACCTGATTTCTTAAAGGGAAGGTCTTCCTACAGATACCATAGGTTTAGCGTTAATAATCTTGGTTATAAAGTCGCTGTAATCGCTGTTGCTCACACTAATCTAGCTGGTGTAAGGGAAGCATTATAGCGGCTTTATTAGATTGATTAACGGATTTGTTAGATTGATGGTCGGGTTGAAGGTTAAAGGTCGAAGGTCTTCAAATATCGAAGGTCGAAGAATCGAAGGTCGAAGAATCGAAGGTCGAAGAATCGAAGGTCTTTAAAGATCGAAGAATCTGACAATGGGAGCGATGCCTAGGGGAGCTATCAGGCCTAGTAAAAGGGATAGCTTTGAATTGGTTAGATTGACGGTCAGATCGAAGTCAACAGATCTAACGGTTAGATCGAAGGTTAACAGATCTAACGGTTAGATTAAAGGTTAATGAATTAAAGGTTAACGAATCTAATGATAGGCGCGATGCCTAGGGACTATTAGGCCTAGTAAAAGGGATAGATTTAATGGGCTTAGTGGATTGGTTAACGAATTCGTTGGTTTAGTGGCTTTTATTAAGTAGTAAAAGCGCTAGGTACGCAAGGTCAAAGAGCAATTGCTACCACTTATTACGATATGGAATATAATAAATAAGTGTGCGTAAGGTTCTGTCTGATTTAACTAGCTAGAGGTTAGAGCTATCGTCTAATATAGGGGTTCTAGGTCACGTGCAGGCCACATCCTCGGCACGGCAGGCCACATCCTTGGCACGGCAGGCCACATCCTAATGTGACAGGCCAATTGTCAATTCTAGCACGTAACAAATACGCTATACCTAGGTAACTTTATTACTAGGGATAAGGCTAGTAATTTTATTATAGTATTTTATATCTTTAGGATATTTAAATTAGTCCTAGTCTATTATTAGGTTAGTCTTACCTCTCTAGATATTAAACTATTCTATACTTATGTTTAGGTAGTAGTAGCTTTATACTAGCCCCCTTTCTCTAGTGTTAATTACTATTAGTATCTTATCCTTACACTTACCTCTAGCCCTACTATAATATAGTATTATAGGGGGGGGTAAAAAGAGGTAAGGAATTTAAAAATTAATATAGTTTATATTTTAGAGGTAGTTTTAGACCTTTAAAGTGGTGCGGTAAGTTATAATTTAGTAAATCTAAAAGAATATAGAGTAAATAAAGTATATAAAGAAAGGCTATAAATTACTTATAGAATTCCTTATATATAGTATTTAAGCTACTAATTACTTACTAATTTTACTAGAATAAAATACTAATAACTTACTATATAAAATTCCCTATACTATAGCTAGCTAAGGGACTAGTACTAATATATAAAGTAATATTAAGGCTAGTTATATTTATAGTAAGTAAGTTTATAAATAAGGAGGGCCTAAGGGCTAAATAAACTAATACTAGATTAAATTAAGCCTAGTTTAGTAAAGTAATTTACTAGCTTATAAGGTAGTAAAACCTCTAGGATAAAATAGGTATTTTTTTCTTAGTATTTAAGGTCTTTAGGATACTAGGGATAAGGATATAAGTACTTATAGTAATTTTAGCTTTAAGGTCCTTAAGGGTATATTAAAGTCTAAGGTTAGTAAAAAGAAGCCTAATTAACTAAATATAAGTAATATAATTTTACTAATAAAAAGGATAGGACTTCTTACTTTTAAGAGAGTAATAGTTTAAAATACTAGTAGTAAGGGATTATTTAATATATAGCTTATATAGGCGCTAAACTAATATAGGAGTAGTATATTACTTATTATTAAAGTCCCTTTCTATAAAGAACTTACTAATAAAATAGGCTAGGGGTATTATAAGCCTAAGTAAGGGAGTAAAAGGAATAATTAAATTATAAGTTATATTTAATAAGTAAATAATTAGTAATAGGATAGGATTAATATAATAAATTAATAAGGTATAATAGGATTATAATATTTAAAGGATATATTATATAAGGGAAGGTAAAGCTATATAAGGGAAATAAGTAAGATATTTATATAAGGGATTTATACCTATATTAGGTAAGTTATAAATAGGTAAGGGTAGGGTAGTTATTATTATAATAAATAAAGGCTAGTAAGGTAAATATATTATACATATTACTAAATAATAAGTAAGGGTAAGGCTAATATGTTATAATAATAAAGAGGGGCTAGGTAAAATATATATTATATACTTATAAAAATAAGGGGGATTAGCTAAAATATATTATATATACTACTGGATAATATATATTAGTCTATAGATAAGGACACTCTTTATAATATAATAAGATATAGCGTACTTAGGGGTAAGAATAGGTTATAACTATAGTAAGTAAAAAATAAGTAAGAAACCTATTAGAAGAAGTAAGGGAAAGACCTATAGTTAATAGGTAAGTAAAGGTATATATAAAGGGCTTAGGCTTTACCTAAGCATAAGCTATACTATATATAAGAGGGAGACTAATAGGGGTAGCTAGGGTATGAAAAAGGGGCTAATATAAGGCAGCTAGGTGGCATAAGGGGTACTACTAGGGATAGCTTCTTACCCTTTTCCCCTTCCTTCCTTAAGCTTCTTAATACTATATCGACGCCCTATTGTAGTTGCCTAGGGGCTAGTCCATAACATTTCCTTTTCTTTTTTCTTTTTATTATTTATCCTATAATTTCCTTTATCCTATTTATCCCATTACTTTTAACCCTATTTTTCTTATCAATCCTATTACTTCTTTTACCTTGTTTTTCCTATTTATTACACTTATTATATTTATTATATTTATTTTGTATTTTACTTTTCCTGTTTTTCCTATTTTTCCTTCTCTTCTATTTATCCTTATATAGTAAAGAGAAACTATACTATTATAGTGCTACCTTTTAGATCTTTTTATTAGGCTACCTAGCTTTATTAAGTTAATAAAGTTAATAGTAAATAGTATTACTTATTACCTTATTTAGTTACTACTTTTTATTTTCCTTAGTTAAACTATACTAAGGTATTATTAAGCCTAAACCCTTTAGGCCTAGTAAAGCCTAGTATTTTTACTATAAAGTAAAAGCTAAACTATTCTTACTATAAGAATAGGATTAGAAGGTAGTCCTTTAATAATACTAGCTTAATAATAATAATTCCCTAAAGGTAAAATACCTAAGGTACCCTAAGAGATATCCCTTATAAAACCTTTAAAAAAAGAGTTACTTAAGTAACTTTAATTATATTATTTTACCCTTATAAGGAAATAGAAAAAGCTAGTATAACTAAATCTAGATATTACTATATAGTATAAACTTAATAACTAGATTATAAGGTTTATTATAACTATATAGCACTAAGGCTAAAAAGAAGAAATCTTTAGAAAAACTTTAAAAAAAACTTTAAAGGTTAGTCTAAGAATACCTTTAAGAAAGCTAATAAGAATATTATATAAAAGCTATATAATATCCTATAAGAAAATAAAGTATATATTCCTAGGAGAATAGGAATTTTAATTATAAATTTATTAGACTAAGTTCTTTAAGAGAAAATAAGAATAATATAGCTAAAAAAGAGGTTATAATCTTCTAAACCCTTTAAGCTATAGGTTTAGACTCAGTATAATTAATAAACCTAATCTCCTTAATTTATAATACTAGAATATTATTATATTTACCCTTAACTATACCTTTATCTTTTATAAGAGTAAAAATAGTATTTCTCTTAATATTAAAACCTCTAACCTAAATAATACCCCTATCCTTAAGAACTTACTTTACTAATAATATATACTTTCTTTAATAAGTAAATTATAAAGAAAATCTTTAAGCTTATAAGAATAGTAACTAATATAGTAAAAAGCTATATAATTTTCTTATACTAAAGATAATACTTTTTTAAAATAAATAT
>JFGX01000622.1:0-11819 GCA_000729855.1 Epichloe aotearoae | reverse complement strand
GATTAGGGAATATATTTATAAAACCCTTTTAAAAAATATATAAGATTCTTTTAATTTTAATACTAAAGTAAAAAAAAGAAAGTTAGTTTAATACTATATATAAAAATACTAAAGCTTCTTTAGGATTAGTATAAGCTAAATATAAAGAAAATACTTATTTTTATAAAAGTATACCTTAATAATTATTTTTAAGCTAAAGGTACTTATAATTAGTATAAGTAAGTAATAATAATAAAAGTACTCTAGAGAAATTATCTAGACTTTAAAACCTAATAGACTAAGGAGATAATACTATATAAGTTTATTATATCTCTTTAAAGTAAATTTAAGTTATTCTAGAAAAAATAAAATAACTTACTTAATAATAAAGGGGATTATAGCTTTCTTAAGGCTATTACTAAGTTTAAAAAAAAACTATAAAGCTCCTTAGAGTATAGTAAAAATTACTAATATACTTACTACTAATAGATTAAGTAGTTAGAGTAAATTAAAGAGAAAGAAGTGCCTTAAATACTTAAATTATAATATTTAGAATATCTTAAAGTAGTAGGAATTCTATAATTTATTTAAGGCTTTATATAAGCTAGAGGTAGCTCCTAAGGACTAGGATATTAGGAAGAACTCTAAAAATAATATTAAGAAGTTTCCAAGGGAGAATCTATAGGAGAAATCTAAAGCTATAAATTAGAAGCTAAAGAAAAAGAGTAGTAATATCTTTATCCTATGTGCCATAAGATGCGCGCCTAGAAACACGCGATCGTGATGACAAGCACTAGGGATCATAGAGATGGATAGCATAATAAGGGATAATGATATTAGTCATCTAGGCAAGGGGACTATTTAATCTATAAAGAGACCACCTATAGCTAGATTCTTTTACCACTACTACTGTAAAGGGCTTGGGCTTTGCCTAAGCATAAGCCGTACTGCACGTAAGGGGGAGGCAGATAGGGGTAGCTAGGGTACGAAAAGGGGGCTAACATAAGGTAGCTAGGGGGTATAAGGGGCACCGCTAGGGATAGCTTCCTACCCTTTTCTTCTTCCTTTCTTAAGCTTCTTAATATTATACTAATGCCTTACTATAGTTACCTAGGGGCTAGTCCTTAATAATTAAGAAGCTTCCTTTAGTCTAAAAAAGAAGGCTACTAAATAATAGAAAAAGGGAAATAATAATATAACTAATAAACACGCTTTAACTAGAACACTAGCCTAATCTAGGGACTATAACCCCCCTATCTAAGGCTATGTTACTACTAGAGGCTTATAATACCTAGTTTAAAACACTTTAACTTATACTAGAATAGTAAGTAAGAGTAATTAAGAACCTATAATAATATATATATATAAACCTAGAGCTAGTAACTTAACTAGCTTTCCTATTAAACGCTCCTATAAAGCTAATAGTCCCTAACCTAGACTTTACTATACTACCCTTAGGCCTAGGTTTACTACCCCTAATATTATAAATCTAATAAAAACTAATCCTAATAGGTAACCTATATAATAGTAATAAGATTATATTTACTACCTAGAAGTTCCTAATATAATATAAACTAGAGGTAAATAAGGACTTTATTAGGACCTAAAAGGATTAATAGATATTTATTTACTAGAACCTATTACCTAAGGTCTAGGCCTATATAGCTATATACTTTAAAGTAAGCTACCTTAGTAACTATAACCTAGAGGCCTTTCTTAGCTATTTAGAAACCCTATATATAGACCCTTATAGATAGGAGATAGCCCTAATAGAGCTTAATTAGATAGAATAAGGGGTAGGAGAGGTATTTACTATATTTTTTATTTACTTTAAATAGAAGCTTTCTTTAGTAGGGGGGGCTTATTAGACTAAGGATATTAAGCTAGCTAAGCTATAATATACGCTTAATAAACGCATAAAGGAGACCTCTATTAGCAAAGGAGTTAGCTAAATAGAGTACTATATAGCGGTTACCTAATACCGCAGTATAGCGGTGGACATTAAGTCTTTAGCCTTAGAGGAAAAATATTAGAACTAGCGCGGGCCCTAGCCAGCCTGGCCTGCACCTTAACAGGTAGATCACGAGGGCGACACGCTAATAATAGGGTTAAGGGCTAAATAGGTAACTAAAGCGGAGTTAACTAAGCGCCGCTAGGAAGGATACTACCTATGTTATAGATCTAAGGATTACTATATCTAGGAGTGCACCTTCCTCCTACCTTACTAACTAAAGGTCTAAATTAATATATATAGAGCGGATATAGATAGCATAGATAAGGGGGCTATAACTAATACCTTAGAAAATAAGTAGCCCCTAAGCAAAGCCTTATATAGGGGTAAAGGGGCTAGCTAGTAGCTATAGATTTAGATAAGTATAGCTAGTATATAAATGCGGATAGGGATATAGAATAATATATAGACTAACTACCTTTCTTAATCCTAGTACTCTTTAATATATATTTTTATATTAATATCTAGATTAATTATAGCTATAATTACTATAGTGCTATAAGTAAATTAGTAGTAAGGTAGCTTAGCCTAGAGCTTATATAACTACTAAAATATAAGTAAGTCTATACTATAGTAAAAATAGAGAGGAGGGGGATATAATAGAGGGAAGACTCCTCCTTTATTACCTATATAGTATATACTAGAATTAATATTAATAGCTAGGAGTTATTAGTGTATTTATATATTATCCTAGGCCTTACCTAAGATATAATATTTAGGATACTATAGCTAGAACACTATAAAGTAATAATTTACATAGTAAAATAGTAGCTAGTTATTAGGGTAGTAGAGGGCCTTTGTGTATCTAAGGCTACTAAGTAGGAGAGAGAGCCCCTAGTGTAAGGGATTATTAAATCCTTATATGCTATAAAGGTATAATAGGTATAATAGATAAAGGATATTATAATAAGGTTTATTACTATAAGCCTTAAGGAGATAATAATAGTACTATAGATTATAGTGCCTAAAATAACACTAAATAGTCTAGATATAGCTATAGTACTAGAGGAATTAGCAGACTTTATAGACCTTTTTAATAAGGCTAAGGCTAATAGCCTACCTCCCTATAGGGGTTCTCTTAATTACTATATATAGTTATATAAGAACTTAGATAAGTCCTAACTAGCACTCCTATAGGGGCTATTATATAATATACTAAGGGACTAGCTCTTAGAGGTTTAGCGCTAGATTATAGACCTTATAGATAAAGAATAGATCTATACTAGCTCCTTATTAGCTATAGCTCTAGTTCTTCTTATTAAAAAATTAAATAGGGAATAGTATTTCTATATAAACTATTACATACTTAATAAGATAATAGTATAAAACTATTACCTACTCCTATTAATTAAGGAAACCCTATGCTCTCTCTCCTAAGCACACTAGTTTATAAAGGTAAATATTTATATAGTATTCTATAAACTATAGATAGCTAAGGGTAAGGAGTACCTTATAGCTTTTTATATAAGGTTTAGGTTATTTAAATAGCTAGTTTACCTATTTAGCCTAGCTAGTATACTAGTAACCTTCTAATACTATATTAATAAATCCTTAGGGGATATATTAGGAGATTTTATAATAGTATATCTTAATAATATCTTAGTTTATTTAGGGGGGTTAAGGAAGGACTATATAGTAAAGGTTTAACTTATACTAAGGCGCTTAAGGGCTATAGGGTTATACCTTAACCTTAATAAGTCTATATTTACTATAAAGGAGGTCTAATACCTAGGGTATATTATTATAGTAGGCTATTTAATCTATCCTAATCTAGTAAAGGTAATAGCTATAAGAGAATAGGTAGTACCTATAAAACTATAGGGGGTCTAAAGCTTTTTAGGGTTTATAAACTTTTACTATAACTTTATTAGGAACTTTTTAAAGTTAGTAGTATTACTTATATAACTTACTAAGAAGAATACCCCTTTTTATTAGGGACTAGAGAAGAATAATGCTTTTAAGAGGTTAAAAGATACTTTTATTATATATCTAGTCCTAGTATAATAGGACCTAGACTATCCTATAGTAGTAAAGGCTAACTATTTAGGCATAGCCCTTAGTAAGTACCTTTTATAATAGGGACCTAATAATATAATATACCTAGTTACTTACTACTCTACTAGCCTTATAGCTTTATAGAAAAACTATATAATCTATAATAAGGAACTATTAGCTATTATCTTATACTTAAAGGCATAGTTAGTAGAGTTATAGGGTGTTTCCTATTTATTTACTATTTATATAGACTATAAGAACCTAGAGCACTTTATAACCCTAAGGTTAATATTAGAATAGTAAGCTTAATAGGTAAATATACTTATACTATTTAATTTTTATTTACACTATAGGCCTAGTATATAGGCTTAATAACTAGACACTTTATCTTAAAGGGAATAAGACTAATACGGAGTAACTTTAAGAATAGGATAGGTCTTATAACCCCTTACTATTATATAGCTATTACTATTACTAGGAGTACACTAGGATAAGTCTAATATAAAGCTACACTAGTTATATATGCCCTTACTACTAGTAGGGAAGGCTCTCTTTACTAATAAGTACCTCTAGGCTCTCTAGGACTAGGCTATTATATTAGATCCTATATATAGTATCTAACTAAGGGCTATTTAGGAAGGTACCTAGAGGTTTCCCCTAGGGGTAATAATAAGAGAGTAAGTAGTAAACTACTTTATAAGTGCCTATAGAGCGCTTTAATTTTAAGGGTATATATAAGTCCTAGCTTAGGAGCCCCTTATAATAACCCTTATATAATAGTGCTATAACTTACTAGTAGTAGGATACCTAGGCTATAATACTACGTTCTAGATATTATAGTAATAGTTTTATTAGGATAGGATATTATAAGATATTACTAGGTTTATTTATAATTACTACTATATTAGTAGTTATAAAAGCTATTAATAGCACTAGGGCTTACTAAAGCCCTTACTAATTCCTAACTAGTTTTAGTTATAGATCTCTATTAACTTTATAATAAACCTACTAGTATTATCTCTAGAGAGGCTATAGTACCTTATAGTAATTATAGATAAACTCTTAAAGTTTATATAGTTAGAGGCTATAACCTCTATTAGGGCTAAGGAGTATATAGAATAATTTAAGATAGTCTAGTAAAGATTTAGAGGGTTTCCTTAGTTTATTATTATAGATTAAGGATTAGACTAGTTAGGGAAGTTCTAGATAATATTATACTCCTTAGTAAGGATTAACTAGTTACTTTCTATATTATATTACCCCTAGACTAATAGTAGTATAAAATAGGTAAACTAGGAAGTATAGGTAATCCTATATATAATAATCTCCTTCTTATAGTATAACTAGCCTAAATACCTTACTGCTTACTAACTTATAATAAATAATAGGACCTCTTTAGTTACTAGGGTAAGCCTAAATAGATTACTTTATAGTTATAACCTAGAGCCTATCTAGTCCTAGCCTAACTATTTTACCTTTATAACTACACTAAAGGGTAAAGCTATTTAATTCCTAAGTTACCTCTAAGAGAGTACTCTCTTAGCTTAGGCTATAATAGCTTATATATAGTAATAGTAATAGAATACTATATTAGTATTAAGATACCTAGTAAAATATTTCTAGGTTAGGGATAAAGTATAGTTATTACTTAAAAATATTAAGATAAACTATTCTTTAAGGAAACTTAACTAGGTAGCTACTAAGTATATAGTTATAGAAGTATTATTTTTACTTATAGTCTAGTTAGATATACTAAAGGGTATTTATTTAGTTTTCTATATTAACCTTATTAAAAGGGTAGTAAAGGATTTACTTCCTAGCTAAAAACTATAGGACTTATACCTAGGTCTAGAATAGGTTCTAGTAGAGGATAATAATAAACTTATTAAGGAATATTAGGTAAAATAGATCTTAGTAGCTTAGAATACACTAGGATAGGGTAGGAGATAGAATATCTTAGTTAAGTAAGTAAGGTACTTATAATTAATATAGGAACTATTAGAGAGTATAGATAAGATAAAAGCCCTTAATAAATTTAAGGTAAAATAAGGTAATATATAAGTTAATAATAGACTAAATTAATTTTAAAAAACTTATCTACCTATAAAGACTTTTACTAGTACCTAAGGTATAAATATACTACTACTTACTATTACTTAGGTATTACTACTATTTACTATATTATAAATATTACTTAGTTCCCTAGAGAAACTTAGGTTAATAGGCTTCTCCTTTACTTAGGGGCTAGTTAATACTAACCTATATATAGGAGAGGCATAGGTAAATATATATAGTAGTTAGAGCTACTTACTATAAGTACTACCTAAGTTCTAGATAGTATAATTAAAAGGCATAAAATAAGTATATATAGGAGGGGCACTAGCTAGAGACACACTTAGAGGGCTATAAAGAGGGGGACTACTAGTCCTAGCTAGGGGCTAGCTAGCTCTAGAGAAGTAAGGGGTATATCTATAGGTAAGACTTACTTTAGAAGTAAGTTAGGAGTACTATTAATAATAATAAGAAGGTAAGTTATTACTTACTTTAATATATTAAAGATAGCGCTAGTTACTACTATAGTAGTAAGAAGAAAGTATATAAAAAAGGGCTATAAACTACTTATAGAATTCCTTATATATAGTAGTTAAGCTACTAACTACTTACTAATTTTACTAGAATAAAACGCTAGTAACTTACTATATAGAATTCCCTATACTATAGCTAGCTAAGGGACTAGCACTAATATATAGAGTAATATTAAGGCTAGTTATATTTATAGTAAGTAAGTTTATAGATAAAGAGGGCCTAAGGGCTAAATAAACTAGTGCTAGATTAAATTAAGCCTAGTTTAGTAAAGTAGTTTACTAGCTTATAAGATAGTAAAACTTCTAGGATAGGATAGGCATTTTCTTCTTAGTATCTAAGGTCTTTAGGATACTAAGAATAAGGATATAAGTACCTATAGTAATTTTAGCTTTAAGGTCCTTAAGGGCATATTAAAGTTAGGGGTTAGTGGAAAGGAGCCTAGTTAACTAGATATAGGTAATATAATTTTACTAATAAGGAGAATAGGACTCCCTGCTTTTAGGGGGATAATAGTTTAAAACACTAGTAGTAAGGGATTATTTAATATATAGCTTATATAGGCGCTAAACTAATATAGAAGTAGTATACTACTTATTATTAAAGTCCCCTTCTATAAGGAACTTACTAATAGAATAGGCTAGGGGCGTTATAGGCCTAGTTAGGGGAGCGGAAGGAATAAGTAAATTATAAGGTATATCTAATAAGTAAATAATTAATAGTAGGATAGGATTAAGGTAATAAATTAAGAAGGTATAATAGGACTATAATATTTAGAGAATATATTATATAAGGGAAGGTAAAGCTATATAAGGGAAATAAGTAAGATATTTATATAGGGGATTTATACCTATATTAGGTAAGTTATAGATAGGTAGGGGTAGGGTAGTTATTATTATAATAAACAGAGGCTAGTGGGGTAAATGCGTTATATATACCACTAAATAATAAGTAAGGGTAGGGCTAATATTATTATAATAATAAAGAGGGGCTAGGTAGAATATATATTATAGACTTATAAAAATAAGGGGGATTAGCTAGGATATATTATATATACTACTAAATAATAAGTAAGGGGTAGGGCTAATATTATTATAATAATAAAGAGGGGCTAGGTAGAAAATAGGTAGGAAACCTATTAGGAGAAATAAGAGGGAGACCTATAGTTAATAGGTAAGTAAGGGCATATATAAAGGGCTTAGGCTTTGCCTAAGCCTAAGCTATACTATATATAAGGGGGAGGTAAATAGGGGTAGCTAGGGTATGAAAAGGGGGCTAATATAAGGTAGCTAGGGGGTATAAGGGGCACCACTAGGGATAGCTTCCTGCCCTTTTCTTCTTCCTTTCTTAAGCTTCTTAATATTATACTAATGCCCTACTGCAGTTGCCTAGGGGCCAGTCCTTAATAACTACGCATAATAAGATTCTTAAGATTATCCCTATATTTTGCTTTAGCTAAGATTATACCTATAATTATATTTACTATAAAAAGATAAATTAAAGAGATTACTCCCCCTTATTTAGTTAAGAAGTTACTTCTAATCTAACAGACTATTTAATCTAGGATATCTCTATATAATAAGATATTCCTAGCCGTTATTGCGATTAGTATTGTTAAGTTAATTAACCCCTCTGTTATGTGTAGGCTCTAGAGCTACTCGCGACCGTGGGCTAGCATCGTGTCTTTTGGGGTGTTGTTTTCCGCTTAATAAAATCCCTTTATAAAACCTAATAAATAACTCTATTATAGTTACCCTAAGTAATAAAATAGCTAATATATTATTATTTATATGCTTTAAGTATATTTAATTATTAGAGAAAAGTGTAAATTTAACTATAAATACTATAGATAGTTTAGAAATAAGGTAAAATATAGTTCTCTATAATTCTAAAGTAAATATTTATATCTTTAATAATATCTATTAGTTTAAGTAATCTAAATTTAATAAGAGTATTATAATAGAGGTTAAGGTAGGAGGTATAATATATATAGCTTTAGGTTAGGGACTAGTATATATATTTATTATAAATCCTATATTATAAAATATAAGAATAATTATATTAGAGACTACTTTATTTATTCCTAAATTCTATATTAATCTAGTATTAGTAATAATCCTTATAAAGGTAGGTATTTTTTAGAATTAGAAAAAGAGTATCCTTTATAAAGGGAGAGATCCTATAGCTAAAATCTATAATATTAATAAGCTTTATATACTATTAAAGCTATTAGAGAACCTAAAAGAGGCCTATGCTATATTAAGCTGCTTACTAAGGCTGCCTATAAAGGGAGATATAAAGCTTTGGTATTAATAATATAGTTATCTAGGTAATAAGGCCTTTATAAAGCTTATAAACATAACTGTTAAATCCTTCGGACCTTCGGGTCTTGTTTGGTTTAATTATAGCCAAAGGTTAGGGCAAATGTAAGGCCCTTAAATAAATACACGTAATATGATTAGCTATAGCCTTATACTATTACAGTACCCTTACACTATAATGCTACTACTACCTTACTTTTCTTACTTTTTACTTACCTTTTAGCCTAGCTAGATTTCTCTCCTTCTCCCCTTTCTTAGCTTCTTAGTTATTATTAATTATTATTACCTTTAATATTAAATTAAAACTCTTTATATTAGTGTATTATTCCTTAGTAAAACTAATACTAATTAGTAGTTAAAAAACTATAGATAAGTTAGGATTATAAAGAAAAGATATTTCTATGCTTATAGCTCCTTACCCCTTAAGTTATTAGACTATTTAGGTAGGAAAGTATAACTTAAAGTGTACTAAAGAAAGAAACTAAATCTTTAGACTTTTTAGGCTTTTAAGGGATTAATTCTTTACTTAACTATTAGGCCTATAGGATATTATAGTTAAAGATTTAGTCTTATTATCTATTATAAGAAAACTAACTAAATAACTAAGCCTATTACTATAAGGTATTTATCTTAAACCTAATATTAATATAACCTTAGCTAAAGCTAGCTAACTTATTTATAACCTCTCTTTCCTATAGTATCTTTTACTATTACTATCTTTATATCTTTATACTTAGTATATATTATATATAGATAAGGATTTATTTCTAGGTATACACTATCTTTATTTCTATATTTATATTATCTTTATAACTTATTTTTCCCTTCTTTCTTATTTTTATTATTTATCCTATAATTCCCTTAATCCTATTTATCCTATTACTTATTTTATCTCTTTTCCTTATCTATACTATTACTTATTTTACCTATTTTTCCTATTTATTCTATTACTTATTTTACCTTATTTTTCCTATTTATTACGCTTATTATATTTATTATATTTATCCTATGTTCTATTTTTCCTTATTTTTCCTTCTATTTAGCCCTTTCTATTAGGCTACCTAGCTCTATTATATTAATAAAGTTAATAGTAAATAGTATTACCTATTACCCTATTTAGTTATTACTTTTTACTTTCCCTAGTTAAACTATACTAAGGTATTATTAAGCCTTACCCTTTAAGGCTAGTAAAGCTTAGTATTTTTACTATAAAGTAAAGACTAAACTATTCTTACTATAAGAATAAGATTAGAAAGTAGTTCTTTAATAATACTAGCTTAATAATAATAGTCCCTTAAAGATAAAATACCTAAAGTACCCTAAGAGGTATCCCTTATAAGACCTTTAAAGGGAGAGTTACCTAAGTAGCTTTAACTATACTATTTTACCCTTATAAGGGAGTAGGAAAAGCTAGTATAACTAGATTTAAATACTAGTATATAGTATAAACTTAATAACTAGATTATAAGGTTTATTATAACTATAAAGCACTAAGGCTAAGTAAATAAAAACCTCTAGGAGAACTTTATAGAAAACTTTAAAGGTTAGACTAAAGATACCTTTAAGAGAGCTAATAAGGATATTATATAGGAGCTATATAATATCTTATAAAAGAATAGAGTATATATTCCTAGAGAAATAGGAATTCTAATTATAAACTTATTAAACTAAGTTCTTTAAGAGAAAATAAAAATAATATAGCTAAAAAAGAGATTATAATCTTCTAAACCCCTTAAGCTATAGGTTTAGACTTAATATACTTAATAGACTTAACCTCCTTAATTTATAATAATAAAATATTATTATATATACCTTTAATTTACCCTTTACCCTTTATAAGAGTAAATATAGTATTCCCCTTAATATTAGGACCCCTAACCTAAATAATACCTTTATCCCTAAGAACTTACTTTACTAATAATATATAATCTCTTTAATAAGTAAATTATAAAGAAAATCTCTAAGCTTATAAAAATATATAAGGATAGTAACTAATATAGTAAAAAAACTATATAACTTCCTTATACTAAAGATTACTCTTTTCTAAAGTAAATATAATTAAATTAACCTCCCTTAATCTTACTTCTAAAAGGTATTTCCTATTATACTAATAGGAAATACTAAGTAATACTTCCTTAACTACCTTTTAGGTAAGAACTTCTTATATAAAAAAATAATTACTAGTATTTATTAATATTTTAAGATAGAAAGTAATTAGTAATTCTATTAATATAAATAAAGTAATATAACCCTTATTAATATTATTACTAAGAACTTTAATAAAAGTAAGCTTAAGTGCCTTAAGATTATATTAACTACCCTTAAGAAAATCTATAAAGAGTTATACCCCTTTAATATAGTAAATATAAAGCTTTATAAGTAAATACTAAATATAGTAGTAAGTATACTTAAATACTAGGTGGTAAAGTATATATACTCCCTAGGCTTTAAGAATCTTATAGAAGACCTTTATAAGTTAATTATTATTAAGAAATTAAGCTAGAAAGGTACTTAATACTACTAGTATTAGAAAGAGAACCCTTTAGAGGTAATATTTATAGATTATTAGTATAGCTAATAAAGCTATAGTAAAGAAAGCTATTATAAAACTATATAGGAAAGTAATAAATAATACTTTATTTATAGTAAGAATAGCTACTAGTTAACTAACTACACTAATATAAAGTATTAGAAGAAAAAGAATAGATAGTAAGCTAGTAAGACTTATTATATACCCCCCTTAGATAAGAAGTTCTAGGTATTCCTTACCTCTTATAAAGGGAATACTAGTAATAATATAAATAAGGTAAATAATTAAGAATAGGAGGGGTAACCTTAAGGCTTATATATAGGCCTAAGATAATAATAATAATAATATTAATAATAACCTAGTGTTAGGGGTATAACTAAGTATTATATAATTCTTTTAC
>JFGX01000621.1:0-11880 GCA_000729855.1 Epichloe aotearoae | reverse complement strand
AAAATACCTATAGCCCTTAGCTTTAGGTCTTACTTAATTTTAACTTATAGACTATAATAAGTATAATACTATATATATAAATAAGAAGTTTAGTATAGGATTATAGTTAGCCTAAGAAAAAACTAATTAAATACTAGTAAAAATATAAGAAGTTAATATTTACTTACTTTACTTAAAGGGATATAGTAATAACTAAAATACCTTTATTTATACTATTAATATTGTTAGTTTCAGCAAGGAACAATACACTAGTGTAAAGAGGTTTAATTTAACATTAAAGGTAATAATAATTAATAATAACTAAGGAGCTAAGAAAGAGAGGAAGAAGAGGAATCTAGCTAGGTTAGAAGGTAAGTAAAAAGTAGGAAAAGTAAGGCAGTAGTAGCATTATAGTGTAAGGGCACTATAATAGTATAAGGTTATAGCTAATTACGTTATATGTATTTATTTAAGGGCCCTATATTTACCCTAACCTTTAGCTATAATTAAACTAAATAAGACCTAAAGGTCTAAAGGATTTAACACTAGTAGTCTTTCTTTTTCCTTTATAGCTAAAGAGCTTAAAAATATAATAAAAATTAGAATAAAGGAAAGTATATATAAGTAAATCCCTTAATAGGAATCCGCTACTCTAATTAGCCTACCTAGCCTTAGTTATTCTAGTTAATCTAGTTATATTAACCTAATCTAGTTATTTTATTCCTTTAGGCCTCCGTGCCTAATATTATAGGTCTCTTAACCTAACCTTCCACATAAATTATTAATTCGTTTAAATTAATTAAGGTTAAAAGAGATAAATTTAGTAATACCTTTATTATTATATTAGCTAGATTATTACCGCTATTAATCTATCTAACCTTATAGATCTTATGCCTCTTATATAATTAATAGAGGGCTATAATATTAATTATTAGGCGCTTCTCCTTTATTATACCTAGCTTTATAAGATATTTATACAGCGAAAAAGAGTTAGTATATAAAATTATTAGGATCTAAGGTATCTTTAATTAGTTAGTAATCTGCTTAAGGGTTATAGATATTATATATATAATATCCGTGCCTTAAACCATGCTATATAGCTTACTTATAAGCGCGCTATAGGTAACTTACTTGCTTTTTATTAAGCTATATATAATAATATTACCTCTTATAATAAAGGTATTATTATCTTATATTACTTTATTACTAATTATAATTACATATCTAATCTATAAGCTAAGGTCTGCGTTATTAGCTAGTAATCTATCTATAAATATAAAGAGCTTTACCTCTTTAAGGGTTAAGGGAATATACTATAGTCCTTACTATTAATTCTTAATCTACTACTTAAGGCGCTTATTAAGGTATTTAATATTATTAATAGAGAGTTCTTAGTGTTATATAGTAATAGAAAGGTTATAAGATGCCTCTAGTTAGTATATAGTTATAATATAACTTCCTTAGGCTTACTATTCTATATATTCTTACTTTACTACTAGTAATTAAGGATTAACTTCCTTAATCTTCTAACTTTAGCCCTTTTAGGTTAGAGTTAATAAGTTATTAGCATTTTATATTAAGATATAGCTATTAAAAATAAGGGGATTCCTAATTATTAATTACTATTTTTCTTTTACTATAAAATTAGCCTTCTAGAGCTCTTTTTCTTCTTTTCTAAAGAAATTATTATTACTAAGTCCTAAAGTATTATCTATCTATATCCTTATAATACTAAAGAGATTCTTATTACTTAGAGCCGTAATAAGCAGGTAAGGGTTGTAAGTTAAGGTTATTATATTAAGCTTATCTCTATAATAATAAAAGTAGGTTACCTACTAGTGGGTTCCTACCTCTATAATTCCATAAAAAGGCTTAATTACTAGCATTACTATACCTTTAGGAAAACCTTCGCATAACTTTCCGCACCGCTCTAAAGGTCCGGAACCGCCTCTAAAATACAAACCATATTAATATTTAAATTTCTTACCTCTTTTTACCCCCCCCTATAATGCTATATTATAGTAGGGCTAGAGATAGGTATAAGAATAAGACACTAATAGTAATTAACACTAGAGAAAGGGGGCTAGCATAGAGCTACTACTACCTAAATATAGGTATAGGATAGTTTAATATCTAGAGAGGTAAGACTAACCTAATAATAGACTAGGACTAATTTAAATATCCTAAAGATATAAAATACTATAATAAAATTACTAGCCTTATCCCTAGTAATAAAGTTACCTAGGTATAGCGTATTACTAAGGCTATAGCTTACTAGGTAGTAAACTATGCCTAGGCTAAAATAAAAATAATAAATAATAATAATAATAATATCTATACTACTAAAGAAGCCCTTAAGTAAGCCTTTAAGGAGGCTATTAAAGAAGAAGCTAAGGAAAATAACACCCTAACCTAGGTAAGTATTACTACTAGACTAGCCCTAAAGTAACTAAACACTACACCCCCCCCCCCTCTAGATCCCTAGTAGATAATATAGAGAAGTACTTATTAAAGGGAATACTATCTAGGAATTACTCTAATCTAGAAGTACTAAAGATATAGTAATAGTAGTAAATAGAGCTATAGGCTAAGCTATAGTAGTAGTAGCTAGGAGGCTTCCTAGTAAAGATATAGTTATTACCTTTAAAGAAAATACTATATAATATAAAGAAGACTAAAAATAGATTACTAATATATTTAGACTAGAAGTAACCCTTTACTACTATATACTTAGTGTTATTATTAAAGGATTTCTAATAAAGTATTTCTCTATAGAAAACCTAGTAATAAAAATTAGAAAAGCTAATAAAGTAAATATAATTAAGGTAACTATAAGATATCCCTAGGGTAAAGGTATTTAAAGAACTACCCTAATCCTTAGGCTAGTAAAAATTAAAGATACTAATAAGATATACTAAGATAAAATAGTCTTTAAAGTAAAGCTATTCTAAACTAAACTATATAATAAAACCCTATAACCCTAATAGTACTATAATTACTTCTAAATAAGCTATATTATAAGTTCTATAAGGTAGCCCTAAGGTATAGTAAGTATAGTACTAGCTAATATAAAGATAGTAAGGCCTCCTACCTAATAAAGAATAGATAACTAAAAAAGAATTATATCCTATACTCTAGCCTATACCTAGCCTAGTCTAGAGATTACCTAGTCCTAAAAAAGAAGTAAAATACTATAAAGGTAGGATATCTTAAATAACTATCCTAATTTACTACTTACTCCCTAAGTAAAAGCCTAACTTCTCCCTAGGAGAGACCTAGTATAGCTATAGAACCTATTATTATAGTAAGAAGAAAAAGAAAATATCCTATAAATATAAAGTAAAGCACTAAATAGTAGAGATTTAGGAGTATTATATAATATATAGAATAACTTAGAGCTAGAATAAAGCTAACCTAAAGTAGTAAAGACCCCTAACCCCCCTAATTAATATAGTAATATTATAAGTCCTTTTCTAGAATATAAATAAGAAGAATAGCCTAATATATATTACGCTTTACTACTAGACTAATATAGATATAATTATAATCTAAGAATAGGAATATATAAAAAACCCTTAGCCCCTAGCTCTAGGCCTTACCTAATTCTAACTTATATACTATAATAGATATAATACTATATATATAAATAAGAAATATAATATAGGGTTATAGTTAGCCTAGGGAGGAACTAATTAGTTACTAGTAAAAATATAAGGAGTTAATATTTACTTACTTTACTTAAAAGGATATAGTAAAAACTAGAACACCCCTATCCACGCTATTAACGTAAAAGAACCCTAGGGCTAAAGCATAGTTATAGGTAACTTTAACTAAAAACACCCCCTCTAGGATAAGCTAAATAGGATAACTAATAAAGTAAAGAAGCTACTAGACTTTATAAGCTAGTAAAGGCTTAGACTAGTAATACCCTAAGGAAAACCTATAAAATAGTATAATAGTAATAGGGATAGTATAATTAATCTAGCGTAGGTAATGCCTAATATTTAGGTCTATTATAATAGCGTAGAGGATCTTATAGGATCTAACTATATCCTATAGCTAATTAGTATCTTTACTAAATAATAAGAGAACACCCCCTTAGTCCTAAGGCATACCTAGAATATAATATATAAACTATATATAAAGGTAAAGGTAGTAGTATAATTCTAAGTAGAAAATGCCCTTAACCCTTATAATAAGGATAGGATTAATAAGTATATAAAGTAGCTTATTATAAACCTATAATAAATAGTAAAGAAAGTAGCCCTATAAAAGCCTTAGGGACTCTCTAGCCTAGAAGCGTAGTAGTTAAGAAAAGTAAAAGAGTTAGTTACTAAAGCTAGATAAGCTAAGAGATAATAGAGATACTAGAGAACTAACATAAACTAGTAGGCTTATACTAAGGTAGATAAGGACTAAGAATATATTATTAGAGAAGAGAAAAGGAATACTTAAAGAGAGGCCCTATAGAGAGCTAATATATAGGAGAAAGATAGAGAGGTGTAAAGGCTAGAGAGGTAAGCTAGGCTCTAAAGCTAGGCCCCCCTAGAGCTCCCTAGGCTCCCTAAGCTAGAAAGGACTAAAAATAACACTAACCTAGCTATTATATATAATAATAAAGCTAGTATACTAGTGTAAAGATTCTTCCCTAAACCTATAGTAAACCTCTCCTATATCCTAGATCTCTTCTTCTTAGAGCTAGATAACGCACTATTCCTAGCTAAGGAATAATTTAGATAAGAAAAGATTATAAATATCCTATTAAATATAGCTAGCTAAAAAGCCCTAGGAGATAATAAGATACCTATAGGCCTAATTAAAGCCTATAGTAACCTAGCTAAAGACACTATAGCTTAACTACTAAATATAGTCCTTAAAGTAAGATACTTCCTAGCTTAGTTCTAGACTATAAGAGTAGTTATAATAAGAAAACTAGGTAAAATAACTAAAGAGATAAGAAAAGCTAATATATAAAGACCTATCTTACTACTAAATATAGTAAGGAAGATTATAGAAGTAGTAATTATAAAGTAACTTATAGCCTTTACTAAGGTAAAAGGCCTTCTCCCTAAATTATAAATAGGTAATAGGATAAATAAATTAATAAAGACTATAATTAAAGTACTTATAGAATATATAAGAGAGGCCTAGGGGAGAGGTAGTATTACCTTACTAGTATAAATAGATATATTAGTAGTATTTAATAGAGTAAGCTATTTATACCTAATTACCCTCCTTATTAAAATAGGAATCCTATACTAGCTTATAGTAGTTATATATAGCTTTCTTATAAAGAGAATAAGCTAGCTTAGCTTTAATAAAGGACTCTTAAGACCCTTTATAATTAAAGCTAGTACCCCCTAAGGCTTACCTCTCTTACTAATTTTATTTCTCCTATATTTAGTAAAACTTTATAAGCGCCTTTAGACTATCCTAGGTATAGTAATTATTAGATTTACTAATAATATAAATATAGTAGTATTTAGTAAGAATATAGCATAGACCTAGAGAAGGCTTAAGGCTATATAGAAAGTCTATAAGGACTAAGTAAAGAAAGTAAGAGTAAAGTTTAACCTAGTAAAGACTAAACTTATATACTTTACTAGGTCTTACTAGCCCCCCTAGACTAGGGTCTAGCTTAGAGTAAAGGAGATAGTGCCTATAAAGTTATATAAATTCCTTAGAGTCTAGGTTAATAGAAAACTTAATTAAAGTACCTATAAAAATATCCTTAAGGGTAAGTTTACCTAGTAATAGCTTACACTCTCTATATTATTAGTATTAGTATAGGGATATAGCTTTAGAGATACTTAACTCCTATATATATAAGTAGTCTAACCTATCCTTACCTATAGGGTAAGCACTTATTATACCCTAATAAAGAAAGAAGAAAAACTAAAAGAAGTTATTAGAAGCTTTATAATAGACTAATTAGCTTACCTCTAGACTATAGCTAGGGTATTTAAAGCTATACTTATTACTTAGCTAGAGGTTAAGACTTATATTCCTTTTCTTAAACTATACTTAAATAAGATAAAATAGAAGTTTAAGGTAAGAATTATAAGTAGTAAAATTATAGAAAAGATCTAAACTATAGCTAGCTTAGTAGTAATAGTACTATACTATAAAAGAAGACCTCCCCTTACTAATAATAAACTAGATATAAAACTATATAAGGAGTAAAAGAGATAATAAGAAAACTAGTATAATAAAGAGTAACTAAGCTAGAGTAAGTGTATTAGAGAACTAACTAAGGACTACTTACTAACCTATAACCTAAAGAAAATCTAGAAGTTCTATATAAGGCTAGAAAAATATATCTCTTTAATATTAGTCTAGTTATATATAGGAAAGATTAGTCTTAATAAGTTCTTATTCTAGAGAGGTATTCCTAGGGTAATATTGCCCCTATATAGCTATAGCTAAGTAGTAAAGGACTAATACTATATAATTATTAGCTATAGTAACTATAGCTATAGGCAGCCCTAATAATATTAGCCTGCTAATATATAGGAAGTAAGGCTAGCCCTAAATAATCCCCTAAAGGTAAGGTCTATAGCTAGATAGTTTATAGGTATAAGAAAACTATAATATTATACACTAGTATAAGACCTAGCTTTTAGCTAGTATAAATAAGAGGAGGACCTAGGCTATTTTTAAAGTGCATAGGAAAATTAGTAAGGTATAGGTATAATAGATATAGATAATAATTATAGACTAGGATAAGATCTAGATTAGATAATATAGGGTTACTAGCGGACTAGAAGTAGACCTATAATATAGGAATATAGTTACTAAAGAGAATATTATATATCTAGAATAGTTATTAGATTAATTTTAACTATAAACTCCTAGTATTATAAGTCCCTTTAGCTTACCCCTACCCCTCTTCTAAACTAAAACCTAACTACTACCTTACTTCTCCTTAGGAAAGGGGATTATATTCTTTATAATTTTTATATAATTCTTTATAAAAAGGGTAGTAGCTAGGAGATAGTTTATCTTTACTATATATATATCTAGGTAATATAGCTAGAAAATAAGTTTATTATATTAGTCCTTAGTAAACCTAGCCTAGTTAAGGCCTACTACTAATATGCTCTATTTCTTCTTACTTTAATTACTAGTATAAAGCTTTTTAATATAGTTCTAGAAACCTTCTAGGACTTAGAAAAAGATATTAGACCTAGATTAGGCCTAGTACTAACCTAGTATAGTAGTACTTATAGCGCCCTTAGTAATAATAGCTACTTAGGTTTTAAATAACTATAGATACTTATTTTACTAACTAGCTATATTTAGCTATAAGTAAATTAGCACTAAAATAAAGCTAGAATAGAGGTAGTCCTTACCTTTTTATAACTATAATTCTAGACCTAATAGTTAAAGTAAGCACTAGTAGCTACCCTTACCTAACTAAGTTAGTGCTATCTTTAGGCCTAAATTAAACTAACTTACTAATAATATTATAGTACTAATACCCTAGGTTCTAAATTAATTAGGATTTATATAAAATATATTATATTTCTTAAGGTTTACTAAGCTAACCTAGATTAGATATAGAATAGGCTTAGAGTAAGGGTAAAAGGGACTTATATTAAGATTCTTAGCTAAGATATACTCTAGCTATTTTATAGTTATAGATTTTTATAGGTAATACTCTAAAGTTATAGTTTCTTAGGTAGGTTAGAGCTAGAAATACACTAGAATTAGGAAACTTATAGGCTCTAGCGCTATCTTACTAGAATTATTCTTATTCTATAATAAATATTAGTAATTAGACTAAATCCAGCCCGGAGCAGCCTTGAATAGCTTTAAAACAGGTGCTTAGGCTTTATAAGACTTACGGGCCGGAGCCGGGTTAGACTTAGTAGAAAAGTGGGGCTTTAGAAGAGTTAGCGAAAAAGTAAACAAGAAGTGAATTAATATTATAAACCCGAATTCACTATGCTTATTGTTACGTGGCAGAATGAGCTTAGTCACGAGGGACGTTTATAGGGCCGGATTCGGCACTCTAGTTAGAAGAATTAACTTACTTCTAATATCACATATTATACCTAATAGTAGCTTTTACAAGTAAAATTAGTATAACTTATAACTAGTTAAATCTATTAGCCCCTCTAATAGATTTAACCCTATATTATGCAGAGCTAGCACATAATAAGTAGTAGTAATTAGAGATTCTTTTGTTATATATCTCTAGTGACCTAGATATAGAAACCCTATATCTAAAACTAACTATTTATAATATAAATTTATTTTTCTAGTTACTAAAAATAAACTATACCTTATTTATTAATTTTAGATATTTAATAGTATAAACCTAGATTTTAGATATTAAAAATAGAAACTTATTAGAACTAGTAAATAAGAAGATTTAAATAATCTTATAAGATATAAATTTAATAATAGAATTCTTAAGAAGAGAGAATAGCTAAGAGATTAAAAACCGCTTATTTACTAGAACCTAGTAGATTTATAAGCTATATATCTTGCTTAGAATTAAGTTAAAATCTATATTAGTAAAGCTAAATCTAAAGGATTTCTTAATAAATCTACTAGATTAAAGGGTAGTAAGGCCTTAGAGCAGCGAGCAAAGGGCATTACTAGTCCTATAAATAGTACTATAACTACTAAGACTAAGAAAAATATAGAGAAGGATAAAAATAATAAAGAAAAGGGGATTATAAACTACCCTAAAAATAATACTATTACTTAATATACTAAACCCCCTAACTAATTAATAGAGTTAAATTTAGAAAACCTATAACTAGGACCCTTAGGAAATATACTAGAATTAAAGGAATTTTAAACTAGGCCCACTAAATATAACACTATAAGGTTACTATAGGGAGTATTAGAATAATAATAGGCTATGTAGTAAGCTATAATAGATAAAGTAGTAACTAGAATAGACTAGCTAGTATCTAAATTAGTAACTAAACTTAGAGACTTATAAGGTACTAGTACCTTAGTAGGTTTAATACTAATAGTATAAAATACTATATAAGAGATAGTATATTTACTAAGTAACTAGGGATAATATAAGAGCTACTTAGATACCTACCTAGAATAAGTAGTATAACCTATACTACTATAGTACTAGTAAGGATTTATATAGTAATAGCTAAATCCTTACTAGGTATAATATTAAGCACTATATTACCTAGACTAAGAATAGTATACTAACCCTAGCTACTAAGGAAGGATAGATCTAGCACTAGATTAGGATTAGTATAGTTAGTAAGTGGAGATAGTAAAATAAAATATAGATTTAATATAGAAGATTATAGATATTAGATACTTTAAGCCTTATAATAAACTAGAAAAAGCTAGTAATAACCTTATTATATATAATAGGAAGTAGACTATTTTCTATAATATTAAATTATAGATCTAGGTAGTTAAAGATTACCTATATTATGCTAATCCTAGCTAGTAAGATATTATTTAGAAAAAGATTTAGACGCTATTCTAAGGAGATATAATAGTATAGTATAGATAATATCTTAATATAGGCAAATAAACTACTATATTTAATAATATATTAATAGTATTTACTACTATATAAAAGGAATTTAGTATTTAAGTATAAGATATAATAGCATAGCTTAATAAAGTAAAATATATAAAGAAGGATATCTTAAATAAGGTCTCTTTCTATAAATTTATATTAAAGATTTTCTAGTATATAAGGGTAAATAGTAAAATAACTAATTATTAGGTCCTAGTATGCCTATATCTTAAGCTTTATCTAGGATTATATTAGATATACCTAGTTCTAACTAAAGATAATATAAGATTAGCCTATATTACTATAGTAAATAATAAAAGATATAACTTATATAACTATTTATATAGTAAAAGCTACCCTAAAGGCAAAAAGAGTAAAGAAAAGCTTAAGGTCTACTTTAATACTAAAATATCTAGTAGTAATTTAGAGGATAATAAAGATAAAGCATAAGCTAATTAGAATAGGCTATTAAATATATAGTTTTTATTAAAGAACTAATATTACTAATAGGATAATTAGAGTACTTAAAGACCTTTAGGATTTTTCTAACTAAGGCTATATTAGTAAAACTAATATACTAAAGGATAAAACTAAAGGCCCTAGTAGAATAAGCCCTAAGAGAATTAAGGAGAATAACTAGGTTTTAACTAAAGCTAATAAGAGAATATTTAGAACTAGTAGAATAGGTAATATCTATAGGACTTAGGACTACTAGAGATAAGAGGTTAATATTAGTAGCTATAGTAATTCTAGTATTAGGAAAAGCTATCTAATAAAGAGAAGGAGTATATATATATTATAGTATATAATAATAATTCTAATATATAATAGTATAAAACTTATCTTTAGGAATATAGTTATTATATAACTAAAGAAGGGGAGGTTCTAGAGAATAGAGTATAAGAGACTAACTTTATTAAAACCTATTTTATTAATAATATTAAAAAAGAAATAAATAAGGCTACCACTAAGATAGATATACCTAGGTTAAAATAGCTTACCCTAGGATAAGTAATTAAGGCTATAGTAAGACCTTAAGAGGTTAAGTATAATAGTAAAAGGGTAAATATATATTTAAAAATCCCTCTTAAATTTAATAATAAAGGTAAGAGTTATTAGATTTACCTTAATATAGGAATATTATTAATTCTAGTAAATAAAGGGTAGTTATAGTAAAATAGGTTAAATATAAAATAGGGAATATAGGAACTAAAGCCTATATCTAGAGTCTAGTTATCCTTTTTTATAACTAAAATCACTATATTTAATTTTTATATCCTAGGAGTAGTATATAGAATAGAAATTACTAGATACTTTATAGTTATAGTGGATATAATACTAAATCTAGGCCCTAAACTATTACTTAGAATAAATTTTCTTTATAAATATAAAGTAAAAATTAATTTTATACGCTCTAAGGTGGTTTTTAGGTTAGTCTATAGTATAGTAGTATAAGTAGAAATATTCTAACTAATAAATAAGGTTTTATATTAGCAGGTAATTACTACTTATATAGTAATAATTCCACTAAAAGCATAGTTATATATACTAGTTACTTAGAAAATAGCGTAGGAAAATTAGGAAATAAGCGTGTATTATATAAAGTTATATTTAAAGTATTTTCCTAATACACTAATTAGCAAATCTAGCTAGGGATAGATAGTTACCTATAACTTAACTAATAAAACTATTACTATTAGTAAATATTAGAAGGTTATATAGCTAATAGTAACTAGTAAGGTTAATGCTAACTATCTAGTTAATAATCCTTTTATATATTATGCTTATTTTAGTAAGGATATTATAGAGAAAGTAGAAGGTAAAAATAGGGCTAATAATAAATCTAATAAAGAAGGAGATAGTTTTAGTCTAAAGAGGGTTAATATAGGAGTACTATTATATAGGATCTTATGCCTAGAAGATATTCTATATATAACTAATAAATTCGGAGTATAAGTTACTAATATTAATTATAAGGCTATAAATAAATTTATCTAGCTAACTAATAAATATAATATTTATTATAATAAAGGCATTATTCCTATGCCTAAGGACTAGAAAATAAGGATTAATCTTATTAAAGGATAGTAATATTAAATAAGGCTAATTAGGCCTTATAGATTAGGGGGGTAGGATATAAATAAACTTAATAAAGTATATAATAAACTCTATATAAAAGGGAAGATATTATATTTAGATAAGCTAGTGGCTATAGTATACCTAGTGTTTATAGTATAGTAAGAAACTAGCTAGGAAAGGAAAGGAAGAGTTATAATTAATATAAGACTACTTAATAATATAGTAATACTAGATATATACCCTTTACTAGACTAAAGTAATATTATAAATAATACCTATAGTAAGAAGGTTTTCTCTCTCATTAATAG
>JFGX01000620.1:0-11945 GCA_000729855.1 Epichloe aotearoae | reverse complement strand
AATATATATAATATATATAAGGCTAATAATAATATAGTTACTCCTATATAAAAGCTATAATTACTAGGAAGAAAAATACTAAGAAGAAAAAGGCTAATTAGGCCCTTACTACTACTTAGGCTACTACTACTACTAAGGCTACTACTAACCCTAATAATATTAATAATTAAATACCTTTTACTCTATATATACTAGGTATATATAGCTTTACTTTAATTAGTTTTATATAGTTTATTTTTTAAAAGAATATATATATATATAGTATATAATAATATTAATAATTAAATACCTTTTACTTTATATATAGTAAGTATATATAGCTTTACTTTAATTAGTTTTATATAGTTTATTTTTAAAGAGAATATATATATAGTATATAGTATATACCTAGAAAAAGGCTAGATTAGTTTTTAAGAGAAATTAACTTAAGTTAAGTAAAATATTAGAGAATACTTTATAATATATAGAAAGGTAAAAATATATAAGGCCTATATATACACTATATATATATAGTATATAGTATATATATTTATAGTTAGTTTAGTGTATTCTATTTAGTTATAAGCTACTAAAAAATTAAACTAATATATATATAATATATACTAAACTTTACCCTCTTATTCTCTTTATTTATAATATATATATATAAATAGTAGTCTAAGTAACTAATTTTATTAATAACTTTATGCTTAAAGTAATAAACCCCTTTAAATTAAGCTATTATTATAGGCTAATTCTAATATCTTTAAGAGCTACTTACCCTTTTATAGATTAATACTTATATATAGGGTATATTTACTATATATACTATATATATATAGAGGCTAACTTACTCTTAGGTATAATATTATAATTAATAATAGTAGGAAAATATATAGTAAGAGCTTTTTAGATAATACTAGTGTAAGTGTCCTTATATAGGTAATATATAGAGCTATTAATAAGTATATAAAACTAGATTTATTACTATATTTACTAGTATTATAAGGGGAGAGTATAGCTACCTAGTAAAGTAAATATTAAGCTTAAAGAGAAAATTATTGTTACGTGCTAGCTCTGCACGATGTAGGGTCAAATCCGTCAGAGGGGCCGACGGATTTAACTAGTCGTAAGTTATACTAATTTCACTTGTAAAAGCTACTATTAGGTATAATATATAATGTTAGAAGTAAGTTAATTCTTCTAACTAGAGTGCTAAATCTAGCCCTATAAACATCCCTTATAACTAAGCTTATTTTACTACGTAATAAGTGCTAGGCGTGCCTTAAAAGATAACTATCCTAGTTATAACTAATAGAGCTATAGCTAGATTTAACCTCCCTATCCTAAGTAACCTAAAAATATTCCCCTTTATTAAAATTAAATAAAAGAAAAACAGGTTTAGTGTGCCTATTACTAAAATCGCGATTACCTCTGTTATAAAATCACTTAAAATTTGCAATAGTTTTCTAGCTATATATATCCTCTAATAGTGTTAATTAAATTATTATGTTAAATAATAAATTCCTATTCTTAGAGCTAATTACTCCTTTTACTATATTTTATAGTCCTTCCTTACTAGTTTTACCTATTTCCTTCCCTTACCTATTATATTCTATTCTCTAACTACCCTTTCTAATACTATTCTAATCCTTATCTAAATTCTTTATTTTAATCTAATAACCTAGCAAATTTATCTCCCTTTTCTATTCTTTTCTCCGCTACCTTACTAGTTACTAGTAATGCTATTTCTATCTATTCTATTACTATCTCTATCTATTTTCCTAATATTATTAGTAATATCCTAGTTAATTACTATAGTATTAGTGTTTTTAGCGTTAGCTATTACAAAACCGCTTAAGTCCCTCTTAGCTTTAATCCTAGCCTTTTAGTTAACTTTAGCCTCTTACTTAGCGTTTTTAGCATAAGGGTCTTAGTCTATTATTACTTATTAGTTAGGTTAGTCCTCCTGTTTGCTATTTCTAGTGTAACTATTTCTATCTATAGTTATACACTACCTAACCTTAGTGTTTACTAGCCTAATTTACCTTACTATATACTAGTTTCTCCTAGGTTTAGAGACGCTAGAATTACCTTTATTAGAGTTAATTTCACACTCTTTATATCCTCTCTAATCCCCTTTTACTCTAGTAATAGCTTATTAATAGTTACTATCTAAATATTAATTATTTCTTATATTTTTACTATTATAAATACTAATTCTACTATCTTCTTCTAATACTTCTTTTTATTAATTATATCTTATTTTAAAGTATTAAGTTATTTATTAAAATCCACTAATATTCTGCCTAAATTAATCTATAGGATCCTCTCTTTCTAATCCTTTAATATTTATACTACTTATATAAACTTCTTTTTTATAGATTTTACTTCCTCTTTTATTAATTCTATTAGGTTAGCTATTTTCTCTTCTATTTCTTAGGCACTTTTATACGCTTCTTTTACTACTCTTTTTACCTCTAAGAGTTTTATCTTAATTCTATTAGCTTATTTTTCCACCTAGTTAATTTAGTCTACTAGGTTATTAATTTTGCTTTATTTATGTTATTTATTTTATTCTTTATTCTATTAAAATTTAACTAATTTTTACACTAGTGCTCTCTCTATATTAATATAAAGCAAATTAGCTTACCTAATACTAGCTAGTCCCCTTATAATTATACTATTTACTACGCTATATTTATTTATAAATTAGAGGGCTAATAGATTAGCTCTTAGTAGTAGGGATGCCATGCTATTATATATAGCTATCTAATAACCATGCTTAACTATTACACTATTATAAAAGGCTATAGCTACTGTTTTTACCTAATTTTTCGCTTATCTTATTACTTCGCATTCTATTAGATTTACTATAATATAGTTTATAGGTTTCCTTACCTACCTTATAGCCACTTATCTTACGCTTAATATAGCTTTTTATTCCTTAAATATAGCGAAAATTTAGATAACTATATTTTACTATAATGTAAAATACATATCCTTTAAATCTACCTCTAGACTATCTAATACTATTATAGTATTATTAAGCGTGAATTTATATGCATAGGCCTATATTATATATTAAATATCCTACCTTTTAGCCTTATAACCTAATGTAGTGTGTCTAAATCTACTAAAATTAATCCCCTTAATACTTTTCCCTTTATATTTAGCATTAAATTCTTCTATTACCCTTTTATATACCACTGCCCTAATCTTTAGCATTAGCTTTAAGGCATCTATTCTAAAACTAGGTTTTCTAAATCTAATAAATAATAGCTTAAAATCAAGCTCTGCAATCTATTTATATACTTATAATAGCCTAATAAGGTATTTAGCTAGTATATTATTAACTTTATCCTTACCTTTACTTTTAAAACCTCTATCTTTAAATTTAGTTTCTATAAGTTTAGTCTCCTTATTACTCTTAGGTTTAAATTCTAGTTTAGGGGATTTACTACTTACTTAAGTAAGATTAAATCTCACTATACTATTATCTTCTTTATTTATTATATTACCACTTTTATTATTATCTTAATTCTTAGTCTCCTCTACACTACTATTCTCTTTACCTAGTGTGTTACTAGATTTATTATTTCCTTAGACTACTTCCCTTTCTTATAGCTGCTTTTATCTTTTAGCCCTTTTAATGTTTTCCTATATTAATTATTATATTACTTAGTCACGTTTCTAGCTTTTTACTTCTAGATTTTATAATTTTTCTAGTTTATTATTAATATTATTACCTTTACTACCTATACCTTTACTACTATCTCTTTTAGCTTTTACCTTAGTTTTAACTATTTTCTTAATAACTATAGCAGCTATATTAATATCTTTACTACCCTTTATAGCCTACTATAATAGCGTGTCTAATTTATCTTATACTATTCTTAATTCTCCTTTATACTATTCTTATTATAAATATATAACCTACTATATTAGATTTATATATCTTAGTAATAGATCTTACTCTAATACTAGGTATAAATAGCGTTTAGAAAGCTTCTAGCCTTTAAGATAGCTTACTATACCTAATTTAATTAAGAGGTTATTACCCTACTCCCTATATTTAGCTTTCTCCTTATTAGTACTAGCTTATTACTATACTAAATTAGTAAAAGTAATACTCCCTATTAATTAATTTTATTATATTAAGGCTAGCACCTAAATATATAAATATATTACTAGTATTTACTTGTAAATTATTTAGTTACTTATATCTAACTTATTATTAAATATAATAAGGTCTAGTCTTACACTTAGGTAATAATATAGATTAGTATAAAATAAGTAAGCTATATATTTAACTTCTAGAGTAAGGTTATTAAATTTTATATAGTACTTCTTATAATTATTACACTTCCTTATCTCTTATAGGTAATGCTACTCCGCATTATATAGCTAGCAAAACACTTTATTACTTTTATTATTAGATTTAACTATCCTAGCTATAAAGCAAAATATAAGGTCTAAATAAAATCGCATATATAAGTGCTAAATTTAACTACACTAGGTTTATTAGTGTATTAGGGGGAGTTATAAGGTATAAGTAAGGTAGGTTACCCTTAGTAAGTGTATTAGGGGGAGTTATAAGGTATAAGTAAGGTAGGTTACCCTTAGTAAGTGTAATAAATAATATGTGTAAGAGGGTCTAATAGTTTTATACTAACCTAATAAATTCACCTTCTTATTATTATACCTTTGCTCTTACTATTATTATTCTATAGGGGATTTAAGGCCTTTCTTTATATACTTCTTTGCCTAATTAATTAGATTCTTCTTAAGATAATCTTCTACTATCTTAGATATATTTATTCTTATTTTATTCTTTACTATCTATTAGTTATCTTTAGTAGTGTAGCCCTTCTATTTAATAAGAAATTCCACTCTTATAGTTTTAGTTTACTTAAGGATCTTAATATAATAATTATAAATTCTTTTAATTTCCTAATAGTCTACTTCCTCTAAATTATTAAATATAATTAGTAGTGGGGCTAGTTCTTCCCTTTTAAATAAGTCTTTCCCTTACACTAGCTTCTATATCTATACTAATAATACTACTAGATAGACTTGTAAATTTAGTGGAAAATCTAACTAATATACTAGAGGGTTTACTTTTTCTAATACTTTATATAGCCCTACCTTCTATAGTAACTATTTCTTCTTAGGTTTACTAGGTAATTTATACCCCTTATATAGTTATAGATACACTATATCTCCTTTATTAATATTAACTAGTTTGTAATAGTTATTATACTAAATTTTAGTAAGCATAGCCACTATTATAATTACTAGTTAGGCCTTATGCTAGTATAACTTCTATAACACTATAATATTATTTACGCTAGCTCTAGTATTAGTTATATTATTTAGGGAAAGTAAATTAATAACACTTAATAGGTAGAAACTATATAATAGTTTATTAGGAGCTTGCCCTATGCCTACCACTATAGTATTATTTAGCTAATATTATAGCGCTAGTAATAGTAATGTCTACGTTATATCTAGGTTAGTTACTATATAGTATTATATTATAATTATTACTATCTAGTTTTTCCTTTCCACTATTCTATCTATCTAAGGGTAGTACGCTATACTTATAAGAAGTTTAACTCCTATATACCTAAATATTTCTTTCTATATATTAGATATAAATCTTAGGTCTTTATTACTAATAATTTATCTTAGCAATCCCTAGTCTATAATATATAGAGCGCGAAGGAGCAATTCCGCCTAGATTTCTACTAGATATATAGTGTGTCCTAGTATTAGAAGTGTTCTTTTACTAAATAGGTAATTCACTAGGCATAATGAATTATAGGTAGCGTATCCTTCTATTTACTATATTATATTTACTACTAGTACTTCTAGTATATCTGTAATAAAATTATGTAAAATTATGTAAAAAGGCATTTGCTTTAGCTATAATAGTTATAGCTCCCCTAGTAGTTTTAAGCAATTAATTACGTTTTCTTAACACGCTATATAATAGGCTATATAATCACGAATTTATTAGCTTATATATAGGAAATAAACTAATTATAGCTCTGCTACTACCCTAGTAATTCTAAAATAATATTAGTTATTATATACTAGCTATAGGATAGATTTAACCTTTATTATTAGAATATAAAGTTAGAAAAATCTATCTCCGCTATAGTAGTATAATAGACTATCCTTACGTAAATCCTATCTAAATAAAGGGATCTTTAGTCTAACTCTAACGTTTCTTACTACTTGCTTTTCTTAGTAAGCTTTTATAGCTATAATAATTTAACTAAATTTCTAATTAGACTAATATCCTAAGATAATTTTGGCCTTAAGGTTGTTATCTATAATTGCCTTTATAATGTATTTCTTATTCACAAAATAAGCGCTTACATCTAACTTATTATATTAGCTCTTTTACGCTACCTCCCTATAGGTAACTTCTACTAGTAATCTAGAGAGTGTATCTAGTATAATATTTAATATTCTAGGTATATGCGTTACCTTTAAATTAAATTATAATAAATAATTTGTAACTTTTGCTAGTTTTAGGTTAGCCTTATCTAGATCTATTATTAATAATAAGGTATACTTAATAATACCCTTAGCTAAGGAATAGTTAGTTAAAATATTAACTATAGCGTTATTAGATTAAACTATTTTTTAGAGCTTCCTAACGCTCTATATAATTATAGCCACTTCTACTTTAGTTAAACTATATTGCTTCTTAATGCTTAATATTACTCTTAAAAGGAATAGGATTAGCTATATTTAGTTATTCTTAATATCCTTTCTAGGAACACTTTAACTATCCTATTCTTCTTATAATTAGAAAGCATATAAACTAAATCCTTCCTTATAAGTATTAATTTTAAGAAATAGAGGTTTTTTTAGATTATAATACTATAAAGTTTATTTCTTACTTAGGAATACCTTAATATCTTTAAAAGCCTTTTCCTTATCTTTTATAGGTAAAAATATCTTTTACTATACCTTCTTTTTTTATACTAGTTTTAAGATACTAGTAATTTTCTTATCTTTCTTATAGAACTCTCTTAATAATGCTATTTTCTATTCCTATAATAGTTAGATCTATATATTAAACCACAGGATTCTATTATAAAGGAAACTAGCTATTCTAATAAAAGTTTTAAGACTTACTAAATTACTTAGAAAAACCATTTTTTAAAAGGCTTTAAGTTTATTATTAGTGTTAATAATTCTATTACTATTAATAATAAAACCTAATAATTAAATAGTAAGGTAACTAATAAAAGACTTCTTTACTGTGATTATTATCCTATTTTCTTTAAGGATTTTAAGGATAATACTAAGGTATTCTAAATGCTCCTTAATACTATCTAAAAATATAATTATATTATTAATATAGACTTAAATAAAATGCTTATACTTCTAGAAAAGTTAGTCTATAAACCTTTAGGCAAAAGTAAGGGAGTTTTTAAAACCTATTAATACTATATTTAACGCCTTAAGACCTTAATTTAAAATAACCACTATACAGGCTTAATAGTCCTTCCTAACTAGTAACTAGTAGAAGAATCCTATTCTATTAAAAAGAGAGAAAACCTTCTTACTATAGGTATTATCTATAATATTACTTTAGTCTAGTAAAGGGTATATATCTAGCATTACTATGTTATTAAGCAGTCTTATATTAATTATAACTCTTCCTTTCCTTTCCTAGCTAGTTTCTTACCACACTATAAACACTAGGCACGCTATAGCCACTAGCTTATCTAAATATAATATCTTCCCTTTTATATAGAGTTTATTATACACTTTATTAAGTTTATTTATATCCTACCCCCCTAATCTATAAGGCCTAATTAGCCTTATTTAATATTACTATCCTTTAATAAGATTAATCCTTATTTTCTAGTCCTTAGGCATAGGAATAATACCTCTATTATAATAAATATTATATTTATTAGTTAGCTAGACAAATTTATTTATAGCCTTATAATTAATATTAGTAACTTATACTCCAAATTTATTAGTTATATATAGAATATCTTCTAGGTATAAGATCCTATATAATAGTACTCCTATATTAACCCTCTTTAGACTAAAACTATCTCCTTCTTTATTAGATTTATTATTAGCCTTATTTTTACCTTCTGCTTTCTCTATAATATCCTTACTAAAATAAGCATAATATATAAAAGGATTATTAACTAGATAGTTAGTATTAACCTCACTAGTTACTATTAGCTATATAACCTTCTAATATTTACTAATAGTAATAGTTTTATTAGTTAAGTTATAGGTAACTATCTATCCCTAGCTAGATTTGCTAATTAGTATATTAGGAAAATACTTTAAATATAACTCTACATAATACACGCTTATTTCCTAATTTTCCTACGCTATTTTCTAAGTAACTAGTATATATAACTATACTTTTAGTAGAATTATTACTATATAGGTAGTAATTACTTACTAATATAAAACCTTATTTGTTAGTTAGAATATTTCTACTTATACTACTATACTATAGACTAACCTAAAAACCACCTTAGGGCGTATAAAATTAATTTTTACTCTATATTTATAAAGAAAATTTATTCTAAGCAATAGTTTAGGGCCTAGATTTAGTATTATATCTGCTATAACTATAAAGTGTCTAGTGATTTCTATTTTACATACTACTCCTAGGATATAAAAATCAAATATAGCGGTTTTAGTTATAAAAAAGGATAACTAGACTCTAGATATAGGCTTTAGTTCTTATGTTCCCTATTTTACATTTAACCTGTTTTATTATAACTACCCTTTATCTACTAGAATTAATAATGTTTCTATATTAAGGCAAATCTAATAACTCTTGCCTTTATTATTAAATTTAAGAGGGATTTTTAAATATATATTTGCCCTTTTACTATTATACTTAACCTCTTAAGGTCTTACTATAGCCTTAATTACTTATCCTAGGGTAAGCTATTTTAACCTAGGTATATCTATCTTAGTGGTAGCCTTATTTATTTCTTTTTTAATATTATTAATAAAATAGGTTTTAATAAAGTTAGTCTCTTATGCTTTATTCTCTAGAACCTTCTCTTCTTTAGTTATATAATAACTATATTCCTAAAGATAAGTTTTATACTATTATATATTAGAATTATTATTATATACTATAATATATATATACTCCTTCTCTTTATTAGATAGCTTTTCCTAATACTAGAATTACTATAACTACTAATATTAATCTCTTATCTCTAGTAGTCCTAAGTCCTACGAATATTACCTATCCTACTAGTTCTAAATATTCTCTTATTAGCTTTAGTTAAAACCTAGTTATTCTCCTTAATTCTCTTAGGGCTTATTCCACTAAGGCCTCTAGTTTTATTCTTTAGTATATTAGTTTTACTAATATAGCCTTAGTTAGAAAAATCCTAAAGATCTTTAAGTACTCTAATTATTCTATTAGTAATATTAGTTCTTTAATAAAAACTATATATTTAATAGCCTATTCTAATTAGCTTACGCTTTATCCTTATTATTCTCTAAATTACTACTAGATATTTTAGTATTAAAGTGGACCTTAAGCTTTCCTTTACCCTTTTTACCTTTAGGGTAGCTTTTACTATATAAATAGTTATATAAGTTATATCTTTTATTATTTACTATAGTAATATAGGCTAATCTTATATTATCTTTAGTTAGAACTAAGTATATCTAATATAATCCTAGATAAAGCTTAAGATATAGGTATACTAGGAGCTAATAATTAGTTATTTTGCTATTTACCCTTATATACTAGAAAATCTTTAATATAAATTTGTAAAAAGAGACCTTATTTAAGATATCCTCCTTTATGTATTTTACTTTATTAAGCTATGCTATTATATCTTACACTTAAATGCTAAATTCCTTTTATATAGTAGTAAATACTATTAATATATTATTAAATATAGAAGTTTATTTACCTATATTAAGATATTATCTATACTATACTATTACATCTCCTTAGAATAGCGTCTAAATCTTTTTCTAAATAATATCTTACTAGCTAGGATTAGCATAATATAGGTAATCTTTAACTACCTAGATCTATAATTTAATATTATAGAAAATAGTCTACTTCCTATTATATATAATAAGTTTATTACTAGCTTCTTCTAGTTTATTATAAGGCTTAAAGTATCTAATATCTATAATCTTCTATATTAAATCCGTATTTTATTCTACTATCTTTACTTACTAACTATACTAATTCTAATCTAGCGCTAGATCTATCCTTCCTTAGTAGCTAGGGTTAGTATACTATCCTTAGTCTAGGTAATATAGTGCTTAATACTATACCTAGTAAGAATTTAGCTACTACTATATAAATCCTTGCTAGTACTATAGTAGTGTAAGTTATACCGCTTATCCTAGGTAGGCATCTAAGTAGCTCTTATATTATCCCTAGTTACTTAGTAAATATACTATCCCCTATATAGTGTTTTACGCTATTAGCATTAAACCTGCTAAGGTACTAGTACCTTATAAGTTTCTAAGTTTAGTTACTAATCTAAATACTAGCTAGTCTATTCTAGTTACTACTTTATCTATTATAGCTTACTATATAGCCTATTACTATTCTAATACTCCCTATAATAACCTTATAGTATTATATTTAGTAAGCCTAGTTTAAAATTCCTTTAATTCTAGTATATTTCCTAAGGGTCCTAGTTATAGGTTTTCTAAATTTAACTCTATTAATTAGTTAGGGGGTTTAGTACATTAAGTAGTAGTGTTATTTTTAGGGTAGTTTATAATCCCCTTTTCTTTATTATTTTTATCTTCTCTATATCTTTCTTAGTCTTAGTAATTATAGTACTATTTACAGGACTAGTAATACCCTTTACTTACTACTCTAAGGCCTTACTACTCTCTAATCTAATAGATTTATTAAGAAATCCTTTAGATTTAGCTTTACTAATATAGATTTTAACTTAATTCTAAGTAAGATATATAGCTTATAAATCTACTAAGTTCTAGTAAATAGGTAGTTCTTAATCTCTTAGCTATTCCCTCTTCTTAAGAATTCTATTATTAAATTTATATCTTATAAGGTTATTTAAATCTTCTTATTCGCTAGTTCTAATAAGTTTCCGTTTTTAATATCTAAAATCTAGGTTTACGCTATTAAATATCTAAAATTAATAAATAAAGTATAGTTTATTTTTAGTAACTAGAAAAGCAAATTTATATTATAAATAGTTAGTTTTAGACATAGGGTTTCTATATCTAGGTTACCAGAGGTACGCAATAAAAGAATCTCTAATTACTACCACTTATTACATGCTAGCTCTGCATAATATAAGGTCAAATCCGTCAGAGGGGCTAACGGATTTAACTAGTCATAAGTTATACTAATTTCACTTATAAAAGCTACTATTAGGTATAATATGTGATGTTAGAAGTAAGTTGATTCTTCTAACTAGAGTGCCGAATCCGGCCCTATAAACGTCCCTCGTAACTGAGCTCATTCTGCCACGTAACAATATATTATATTAGTTAATATTCTATCTAGCTTTTATATATTTCTATTTCTTATCTCTCTTTTATTAAAGCTTCTTTATATTATTAGTATACTATTATAGCTATTATAATTATATATATACTTACTCTAATCTCCTAGCTTTTTTCTTTAGGGCTTAAATCTTTAGTTTAGCCTATTATATCTTTATTTCCCTTTAAAGCTACTTTTTATCTTATCTTAGATATTATATATTTATATTAGTTAAGCTTCTTATATTACTACTATATATATCTAATTATTCTTACTTATAGGATTAAGTATTATTATTACCTATATTAAGATTAAAGTTAAAGTTAAAGTTAAAGTTATTCTAGAAGAGTTAGTATATAATATTAATATAAGACTAATATAAACTTACTTTAACCTCCTCCTTAACTATTAATATATATAGGTAAGAGACTATTAGTATATATAGGTAAGA
>JFGX01000619.1:0-12007 GCA_000729855.1 Epichloe aotearoae | reverse complement strand
ACTATAAACTAACCTAAAAACCCACCTTAGGGTATATAAAATTAATTTTTACTTTATATTTATAAAGAAAATTTATTCTAAGTAATAGTTTAGGGCCTAGATTTAGTATTATATTTACTATAACTATAAAGTATTTAGTAATTTCTATTCTATATACTACTCCTAGGATATAAAAATTAAATATAGCTATTTTAGTTATAAAAAAAGGATAACTAAACTATAGATATAGGCTTTAGTTTCTATATTCCCTATTTTATATTTAACCTATTTTACTATAATTACTCTTTATTTACTAAAATTAATAATATTCCTATATTAAGATAAATCTAATAACTCTTACCTTTATTATTAAATTTAAGAGGGATTTTTAAATATATATTTACTTTTTTACTATTATACTTAATCTCTTAAGGTCTTACTATAGCCTTAATTACTTATCCTAAGGTAAGCTATTTTAACCTAGGTATATTTATCTTAGTAGTAGCCTTATTTATTTCTTTTTTAATATTATTAATAAAATAGGTTTTAATAAAGTTAGTCTCTTATACTCTATTCTCTAGAACCTCCCTTTCTTTAGTTATATAATAACTATATTTCTAAAGATAAGTTTTATACTATTATATATTAGAATTATTATTATATACTATAATATATATATACTCCTTCTCTTTATTAGATAGCTTTCCTAATACTAGAATTACTATAGTTACTAATATTAATCTCTTATCTCTAGTAGTCCTAAGTCCTATAAATATTACCTATTTTACTAGTTCTAAATATTCTCTTATTAGCTTTAGTTAAAACCTAGTTATTCTCCTTAATTCTCTTAGGGCTTATTTTACTAAGGCCTTTAGTTTTATTCTTTAGTAAGTTAGTTTTACTAATATAGCCTTAGTTAGAAAAATCCTAAAGGTCTTTAAGTACTCTAATTATCCTATTAGTAATATTAGTTCTCTAATAGGAACTATATATTTAATAGCCTATTCTAATTAGCTTATACTTTATTTTTATTATCCTTTAAATTACTACTAGATATTTTAGTATTAAAGTAAACCTTAAGCTTTCCTTTACCTTTTTTACCTTTAGGGTAGCTCTTACTATATAAATAGTTATATAGGTTATATCTTTTATTATTTATTATAGTAATATAGGCTAATCTTATATTATCTTTAGTTAGAACTAGGTATATCTAATATAATCCTAAATAAAGCTTAAAATATAGGTATACTAGGAGCTAATAATTAGTTATTTTACTATTTACCCTTATATACTAGAAAATCTTTAATATAAATTTATAGAAAGAGACCTTATTTAAGATATTCTCCTTTATATATTCTACTTTATTAAGCTATACTATTATATCCTATACTTAAATACTAAATTCCTTTTATATAGTAGTAAACACTATTAATATATTATTAAATATAGTAGTTTCTTTACCTATATTAAGATATTATTTATACTATACTATTATATCTCCTTAGAATAGTATCTAAATCTTTTTCTAAATAATATCTTACTTACTAGGATAAGTATAATATAAGTAATCTTTAACTACCTAGATCTATAATTTAATATTATAGAAAATAGTTTACTTCCTATTATATATAATAAGGTTATTACTAGCTTTTTCTAGTTTATTATAAGGCTTAAAGTATTTAATATCTATAATCTTCTATATTAAATCTATATTTTATTTTACTATCTTTACTTACTAACTATACTAATCCTAATCTAGCGCTAGATCTATCCTTCCTTAGTAGCTAGGGTTAGTATACTATCCTTAGTCTAGGTAATATAGTACTTAATACTATACTTAGTAAGGATTTAGCTATTACTATATAAATCCTTATTAATACTATAGTAATATAGGTTATACTACTTATCCTAGGTAAGTATCTAAGTAGCTCTTATATTATCCCTAGTTACTTAGTAAATATACTATTCCTTATATAGTATTTTATACTATTAGTATTAAACCTACTAAGGTACTAATACCTTATAAGTTTCTAAGTTTAGTTACTAATCTAAATACTAGCTAGTCTATTCTAGTTACTACTTTATCTATTATAGCTTACTATATAGCCTATTACTATTCTAATACTCCCTATAATAACCTTATAGTATTATATTTAGTAGGCCTAGTTTAAAATTCCTTTAATTCTAGTATATTTCCTAAGGGTCCTAGTTATAGGTTTTCTAAATTTAACTCTATTAATTAGTTAAGGGGTTTAGTATATTAAGTAGTAGTATTATTTTTAGGGTAGTTTATAATCCCCTTTTCTTTATTATTTTTATCCTTCTCTATATCTTTCTTAGTCTTAGTAGTTATAGTACTATTTATAGGACTAGTAATACCTTTTACTTACTACTCTAAGGCCTTACTACCCTTTAATCTAGTAGATTTATTAAGAAATCCTTTAGATTTAGCTTTACTAATATAGATTTTAACTTAATTCTAAGTAAAATATATAGCTTATAAATCTACTAGGTTTTAGTAAATAGGTGGTTCTTAATCTCTTAGCTATTCCTACTTTTTAAGAATTCTATTATTAAATTTATATCTTATAAGGTTATTTAAATCTTCTTATTCACTAGTTCTAATAAGTTTCTATTTTTAATATCTAAAATCTAGGTTTATGCTATTAAATATCTAAAATTAATAAATAAGGTATAGTTTATTTTTAGTAACTAGAAAAGTAAATTTATATTATAAATAGTTAGTTTTAGATATAGGGTTTCTATATCTAGGTTACTAGAGGTATATAATAAAAGAATCTCTAATTACTACCACTTATTATATACTAGCTTTATATAATATAGGGTTAAATCTATTAGAGAGGCTAATAGATTTAACTAGTTATAAGTTATACTAATTTTACTTATAAAAGCTACTATTAGGTATAATATATAATATTAGAAGTAAGTTAATTCCTCTAACTAGAGTGCCAAATCCGGCCCTATAAACGTCCCTCGTGACTAAGCTTATTCTGCCACGTAACACTAAGACCCTTAGGAAATATACTAGAATTAAGGGAACTTTATATTAGGCTTACTAAATATAATACTATAAGGTTATTATAAGGAGTATTAGAATAGTAATAGGCTATATAGTAAGCTATAATAGATAAAGTAGTAACTAGAATAAACTAGCTAGTATTTAGATTAGTAACTAAACTTAGAAACTTATAAGGTATTAGTGCCTTAGTAAGTTTAATACTAATAGTATAAAACACTATATAAGGGATAGTATATTTACTAAGTAACTAGGGTTTATATAATAGCTACTTAAATACTTATATAGGACTAGTAATATAACTAATAGTACTATAGTACTAGTAAGGATTTATATAGTAATAGCTAAATCCTTATTAAGTATAGTATTAAGTATTATATTACCTAGACTAAGGATAGTATACTAATCCTAGCTACTAAGGAAGGATAGATCTAGCGCTAGATTAGAATTAGAATAGTTAGTAAGTAAAGGTAGTAAAATAAAATATAGATTTAATATAGAAAATTATAGATATTAAATACTTTAAGCCTTATAATAAACTAGAAAAAGCTAGTAATAACCTTATTATATATAATAGAAAGTAAACTATTTTCTATAATATTAAATTATAAGTCTAGGTAATTAAAAACTACTTATATTATACTAATTATTCAAACCTTCGCATAACTTTCCGCACCGCTCTAAAGGTCTAGAACCACCTCTAAAATACAAACCACATTAATATTTAAATTCCTTACCTCTTTTTACCCCCCCTTATAATACTATATTATAGTAAGGCTAGAGGTAGGTATAAGAATAAGACACTAATAGTAATTAATACTAGAGAAAGGGGGCTAGTATAAAGCTATTACTACCTAAATATAGGTATAGGATAGTTTAATATCTAGAGAGGTAAGACTAACCTAATAATAGACTAACCTAATAATAGACTAAGACTAATTTAAATATCCTAAAGATATAAAATACTATAATAAAATTACTAGCCTTATCCTTAGTAATAAAGTTACCTAGGTATAGCATATTACTAAGGCTATAGCTTACTAGGTAGTAAACTATGCCTAGGCTAAAGTAAAAATAATAAATAATAATAATAGTAATATCTATACTACTAAAGAAGCCCTTAAGTAAGCCTTTAAGGAGGCTATTAAAGAAGAAGCTAAGGAAAATAATACCCTAACCTAGGTAAGTATTACTACTAGACTAGCCCTAAAGTAACTAAATACTATACCCTCTTCTCTCTAAATCCCTAGTAGATAATATAGAGAAATACTTATTAAAGGGAATACTATCTAGGAATTACTTTAATCTAGAAGCGCTAAAGATATAGTAATAGTAGTAAATAAAGCTATAGGCTAAGCTATAGTAGTAGTAGCTAGGAGGCTTCCTAGTAAAGATATAGTTATTACCTTTAAAGGAAATACTATATAATATAAAGAAGACTAAAAATAGATTACTAATATATTTAGACTAGAAGTAACCCTTTACTACTATATACTTAGTATTATTATTAAAGGATTTCTAATAAAGGATTTCTTTATAGAAAACCTAGTAATAGAAATTAGAAAAGCTAATAAAGTAAATATAATTAAGGTAACTATAAGGTATCCCTAGGGTAAAGGTATCTAAAGAACTACCCTAATCCTTAGGCTAGTAAAAATTAAAGATACTAATAAAATATACTAAGATAGAATAGTCTTTAAAGTAAAGCTATTCTAAACTAAACTATATAATAAGACCTTATAACCCTAATAGTACTATAATTACTTCTAAATAAGCTATATTATAAAGTTTTATAAGGTAGCCCTAAGGTATAGTAAGTATAGTGCTAGCTAATATAAAGATAGTAAGGCCTCCTACCTAATAAAGGATAGATAATTAAAAGAGAATTATATCCTATACTCTAGCTTATACCTAGCCTAGTCTAGAGATTACCTAGTCCTAAAAGAGAAGTAAAATACTATAAAGGTAAGATATCTTAAATAACTATCCTAATTTACTACTTACTCCCTAAGTAAAAGCCTAACTCCTCCCTAGGAGAGACCTAGTATAGCTATAAAACCTATTATTATAGTAAGAAGAAAAAGAGAATATCCTATAAATATAGAGTAAAGTGCTAAATAGTAAAGATCTAGGAGTATTATATAATATATAGAATAACTTAGAGCTAGAATAAAGCTAACCTAAAGTAGTAAAGACCCCTAACCCCCCTAATTAATATAGTAATATTATAAGTCCTTTTCTAGAATATAAATAAGAAGGATAGCCTAATATATATTATGCTTTACTACTAGACTAATATAGATATAATTATAATCTAAGAATAGGAATATGTAAAAAACCCTTAGCCCCTAGCTCTAGGCCTTGCCTAATTCTAACTTATATACTATAATAAATATAACGCTATATATATAAATAAGAAATATAATATAGGGTTATAGTTAGCCTAGGGAGGAACTAATTAGTTACTAGTAGAAATATAAGAAGTTAATATTTACTTACTTTACTTAGAAGGATATAGTAATAACTAGAGCACCCTTATTTACGCTATTAATATAAAAGAACCCTAGGGCTAAAGTGTAGTTATAGGTAACTTTAACTAAAAATACCCCCTCTAGGATAAGCTAAATAGGATAACTAATAGAGTAAAGGAGCTACTAGACTTTATAAGCTATTAAAGACTTAGACTAGTAATGCCCTAAGAAGAACCTATAAGATAGTATAATAGTAATAGGGATAGTATAATTAATCTAGTGTAAGTAATGCCTAATATCTAGGTCTATTATAATAGTATAAAGGATCTTATAGAATCTAAATATATCCTATAGCTAATTAGTATCTTTACTAAATAATAAGAGAATACCCCCCTAGTCCTAAGGTATACCTAGAATATAATATATAAACTATATATAAAGGTAGAGGTAGTAGTATAATTCTAAGTAGAAAACACCCTAGACCCCTATAATAAGAATAGGATTAATAAGTATATAATATAGCTTATTATAAACCTATAATAAGTAGTAAAGAAAGTAACCCTATAGAAGCCCTAGGGACTCCCTAGCTTAGAAGTATAGTAGTTAAGAAAAGTAAAAGAGTTAGTTACTAAAGCTAGATAAGCTAAGAGATAATAAAGATACTAGAGAACTAATATAAATAAGTAAGCCTATACTAAGGTAAATAAGAACTAAGAATATATTATTAAAGAAAAGAAAAGGAATACTTAAAGAGAGGCCTTATAAAGAGCTAATATATAGGAGAAAGATAAAGAGGTATAAAGGCTAGAGAGGTAGGCTAGGCTCTAAAGCTAGGCCCCCCTAGAGCTCCCTAGGCTCCCTAAGCTAGAAAGAACTAAAAATAATACTAACCTAGCTATTATATATAATAATAAAGCTAGTATATTAGTATAAAGATTCTTCCCTAAACCTATAGTAAACCTCTCCTATATCCTAGACCTCTCCTTCCTAGAGCTAGATAAAATACTATTTCTAGCTAAGGAATAATTTAAATAAGAAGAGATTATAAATATCCTATTAAATATAGCTAGCTAGAAAGCCCTAGGAGATAATAAGATACTTATAGGCTTAATTAAAGCCTATAGTAACCTAGCTAAAGATACTATAGCTTAACTACTAAATATAGTCCTTAAAGTAAGATACTTCCTAGCTTAGTTCTAGACTATAAGAGTAGTTATAATAAGAAAACTAGGTAAAATAACTAAAGAGATAAGAAAAGCTAATATATAAAGACCTATCTTACTACTAAATATAGTAAGGAAGATTATAGAAGTAGTAATTATAAAGTAACTTATAGCCTTTACTAAGATAAAAGGCCTTCTCTTTAAATTATAAATAAGTAATAGGATAAATAGATTAATAAAGATTATAATTAGAGTACTTATAGAATATATAAGAAAGGCCTAGGGAAGAGGTAGTATTACCTTACTAGTATAAATAGATATATTAGTAGTATTTAATAGAGTAAGCTATTTATACCTAATTACCCTCCTTATTAAAATAGGAATTCTATACTAGCTTATAGTAGTTATATATAGCTTTCTTATAGAGAAAATAAGCTAGCTTAGCTTTAATAAAGAACTCTTAAAACCCTTTATAATTAAAGCTAGTATTCCCTAAGGCTTACCTCTCTTACTAATCTTATTCCTTCTATATTTAGTAAAACTTTATAAGCGCCTTTAGATTATCCTAGGTATAGTAACTATTAGATTTACTAATAATATAAATATAGTAGTATTTAGTAAGAATATAGTATAAACCTAAAGAAGGCTTAAGGCTATATAGAAGGTTTATAAGGATTAGGTAAAGAAAGTAAAAGTAAAGTTTAACCTAGTAAAGACTAAACTTATATACTTTACTAGGTCTTACTAACCCCCCTAGACTAGGGTCTAGCTTAGAGTAAAGGAAATAGTACTTATAAAGTTATATAGATTCCTTAGAGTCTAGGTTAATAGAAAACTTAACTAAAGTACTTATAAAAATATCCTTAAGGGTAAGTTTACCTAGTAATAGCTTATACTCTCTATACTATTAGTATTAGTATAGGGATATAGCTTTAGGGATACTTAACTCCTATATATATAAGTAGTCTAACCTATCCTTACCTATAGGGTAAGTACCTATTATATTCTAATAAAGAAAGGAGGAAAACTAAAAGAAGTTATTAGAAGCTTTATAATAGACTAATTAGCTTATCTCTAGACTATAGCTAGGGTGTTTAAAGCTATACTTATTACTTAGCTAGAGGTTAAGACTTATATCCCCCCCCTTTAATCTATATTTAAATAAGATAAAATAGAAGTTTAAGGTAAGAATTATAAGTAATAAAATTATAGAAAAAATCTAAACTATAGCTAGCTTAGTAGTAATAGTACTATACTATAGAAGGAGACCTTCCCTTACTAATAATAAACTAGATATAGAACTATATAAGGAGTAAAAAAGATAATAAGAAGACTAGTATAATAAAGAGTAACTAAGCTAGAGTAAGTATATTAGAGAACTAACTAAGGACTACTTACTAACCTATAACCTAAAGGAGATCTAGAAGTTCTATATAGGGCTAGAAAAATATATCTCTTTAATATTAGTCTAGTTATATATAGGAAAGATTAGTCTTAATAAGTTCCTATTCTAGAGAGGTATTCCTAGGGTAATATTACCCTTATATAGCTATAGCTAAGTAGTAAAGAACTAATACTATATAATTATTAGCTATAGTAACTATAGCTATAGGTAGCCCTAATAATATTAGCTTACTAATATATAGGAAGTAAGGCTAGCCCTAAATAATCCCCTAAAGGTAAGGTCTATAGCTAGATAGTTTATAAGTATAAGAAGACTATAATATTATATACTAGTGTAAGACCTAGCTTTTAGCTAGTATAGATAAGAGGAGAACCTAGGTTATTTTTAAAGTATATAGGAAAATTAGTAAGGTATAGGTATAATAGATATAGATAATAATTATAAACTAGGATAAGATCTAGATTAGATAATATAGGGTTACTAGTAGACTAGAAGTAAACCTATAATATAGGAATATAGTTACTAGAGAGAATATTATATATCTAGAATAGTTATTAGATTAATTTTAACTATAAACTCCTAGTATTATAAGTCCCTCTAGCTTACCCTTATCTCTTTTCTAAACTAAAACCTAACTACTACCTTACTTCTCCTTAGGAAGAGGGATTATATTTTTTATAATTTTTATATAATTCTTTATAAGGAGAGTAGTAACTAGGAGATAGTTTATCTTTACTATATATATATCTAGGTAATATAGCTAGAAAATAAGTTTATTATATTAGTCCCTAGTAAACCTAGCCTAGTTAAGGCTTATTACTAATATACTCTATTTCTTCTTACTTTAATTATTAGTATAAAGCTTTTTAATATAATTCTAAAAACCTTCTAGGACCTAGAAAAAGATATTAGACCTAGATTAGGCTTAGTACTAACCTAGTATAGTAGTACTTATAGTGCCCTTAGTAATAATAGTTACTTAGGTTTTAGATAACTATAGATACTTATTTTACTAACTAGCTATATTTAGCTATAAGTAAATTAGCACTAAAATAAAGCTAGAATAAAGGTAGTTCTTACCTTTTTATAACTATAATTCTAGACCTAAAAGTTAAAGTAAGCACTAGTAGCTACTCTTACCTAACTAAGTTAGCGCTATCTCTAGGCCTAAATTAAACTAACTTACTAATAATATTATAGTACTAATACCCTAGGTCCTAAATTAATTAGGATTTATATAAAATATATTATATTTCTTAAGGTTTACTAAGCTAACTTAGATTAGATATAAAATAGGCTTAGAGTAAAGGTAAAAGAGACTTATATTAAGATTCTTAGCTAAAATACACTCTAGCTATTTTATAGTTATAGATTTTTATAGGTAATACTTTAAAGTTATAGTTTCCTAGGTAAGTTAAAGCTAGAAATATACTAAAATTAGGAAACTTATAGGCTCTAATACTATCTTACTAGAATTATTCTTATTCTATAATAAATATTAGTAATTAGACTAAATCTAGCCTAGAGTAGCCTTAAATAGCTTTAAAAAGGAAAAGAACCTATAGGAAGTTTAATAAAAAAAAAGAAAAGAGGTTAGAACTCTAGGGGGAAAAACCCTCTCTTATACTTACCTAGGGGGGGGGGGGAGATAGAATAAAAATATAGCTTAAAAAATAAAGTATAATAAGATTAACTAAATAAATAATACTTAAGTAGCTTTAACCTAGGACTACCCTAGACCTATATTAAACCTACCCTCCCCTTATAGTATATAAATAAAAATAGGTACTTAGGCTTTATAAGACTTATAGGCTAGAGCTAGGTTAGACTTAGTAGAAAAGTAAGGCTTTAGAAGAGTTAGTAAAAAAGTAAATAAGAAGTAAATTAATATTATAAACCTAAATTTACTATACTTATAATAATACTAAGAGGCTTAGAATAGGCTTACTATAGGCCTAGGCTAATGCTAAAAGGGAACTAGAGGTACTAATTATAATATATTTTCCTTTTTCTTTTATTTTCTAAGGGATAAGGCTAGTATAAGCTAGTAATAACTACCTATAATAGGCTATATACTTCGTGGCGTAAGCCTGTAATAGGGGCGGCGCTAGCCTAAATATAAATATAGGAGGGTTTTTCTTCCTATTTTAGGGTTTTCCCTTTTAACTAAGTAGCTAGAGTACTAGTAATAGCCATATAGTGAGCTAGCTAGCGTAAATAATATATATTATACTAATCCTAGCTAATAAAATATTATTTAGAAAAAGATTTAAATACTATTCTAAGAAGATATAATAGTATAGTATAGATAATATCTTAATATAGGTAAATAGACTACTATATTTAATACTATATTAATAGTATTTACTACTATATAAAAGGAATTTAGTATTTAAGTATAGGATATAATAGTATAGCTTAATAAAGTAAAATATACTAAGGAGAATATTATAAATAAGGTCTCTTTTTATAAATTTATATTAAAGATTTTCTAGTATATAAGGGTAAATTATAAGATAACTAACTATTAGCTTCTAGTATACTTATATCTTAAGCTTTATTTAGGATTATATTAGATATACCTAGTTCTAACTAAAGATAATATAAGATTAGCCTATATTACTATAATAAATAATAAGAGATATAACTTATATAACTATTTATATAGTAAAAGCTACTTTAAAGGTAAAAAAAGTAAAGAAAAGCTTAAGGTATACTTTAATACTAAAATATCTAGTAGTAATTTAAAGAATAATAAGAATAAAGTATAAGCTAATTAAAATAGACTATTAAATATATAATTCTTACTAAGAAACTAATATTATTAATAGAATAATTAAAGTACTTAAAGACCTTTAGGATTTTTCTAACTAAAGCTATATTAGTAAAACTAACTTACTAAAGGATAAAACTAAAGGCCTTAGTAAAATAAGCCCTAAGAGAATTAAGAAAAATAACTAGGTTTTAGTTAAAGCTAGTAAGAGAATATTTAGAACTAGTAAAATAGGTAATATCTATAGGACTTAGGACTATTAGAAATAAGAGGTTAACCTTAGTAGCTATAGTAATTTTAGTACTAGGAAAAGCTATATAATAAGAAGAAGAAGTATATATATATTATAGTATATAATAATAATTCTAATATATAATAGTATAAAACTTATCTCTAGGAATATAGCTATTATATAACTAAAGAAAGGGAAGTCTTAGAGAATAAAGTATAAGAGACTAACTTTATTAAAACTTACTTTATTAATAATATTAAAAAAGAAATAAATAAGACTACTACTAAGATAAATATAACTAGGTTAAAATAGCTTACCCTAGGATAAGTAATTAAGGCTATAGTAAGACCTTAAGAGATTAAGTATAATAGTAAAAGGGTAAATATATATTTAAAAATCCCTATTAAGTTTAATAATAAAGGTAAGAGTTATTAGATTTACCTTAATATAGGAATATTATTAATTTTAGTAAATAAAGAGTAATTATAGTAAAATAGGTTAAATATAAAATAGGGAATATAGAAACTAAAGCCTATATCTATAGTTTAGTTATCCTTTTTTATAACTAAAATAGCTATATTTAATTTTTATATTCTAGGAGTAGTATATAAAATAGAAATTACTAAATACTTTTTAGTTATAGTAAGTATAATACTAAATCTAGGTCCTAAATTACTACTTAAAATAAATTTTCTTTATAAATATAAAGTAAAAATTAATTTTATATACCCTAGGGTAATTTTTAGGTTAGTCTATAGTATAGTAATATAAGTAAAAATATTCTAACTAATAAATAAAGTTTTATATTAGTAAGTAATTATAGCCTATATAGTAATAATTTTACTAAAAGTATAGTTATATATACTAATTACTTAGAAAATAGCATAGGAAAATTAGGAAATAAGTATATATTATATATAGTTATATTTAAAGTATTTTCCTAATAT
>JFGX01000618.1:0-12081 GCA_000729855.1 Epichloe aotearoae | reverse complement strand
AATTATATTTTACTATAATATAAAATATATATCCTTTAAATCTACCTCTAGACTATTTACTACTATTATAGTACTATTAAGCGTAAATTTATATATATAGGCTAATATTATATATTAAATATTCTATATATTAGCCTTATAACCTAATATAGTATATCTAAATCTACTAAAATTAATTACCTTAATACTTTTCCCTTTATATTTAGTATTAAATTCCTTTATTACCCTTTTATACACTACTACTCTAATCTTTAGTATTAGCTTTAGAGCATTTATTCTAAAACTAGGTTTTCTAAATCTAATAAATAATAGCTTAAAATTAAGTTTTACTATTTATATATATACCTATAATAGCCTAATAAGGTATTTAGTAGGTATAATACTAATTTTACCCTTATTCTTACTTTTAAAATCTTTATCTTTAAATTTAGTTTTCTTAAATTTAGTCCCCTTATTACTCTTAGGTTTAGATTCTAGTTTAGGGGATTTACTACTTACTTAGGTAAGATTAAATCTTACTATGCTATTATCTTCTTTATTTATTATATTACTACTTTTATTATTATCTTAATTCTTAGTCTTCTCTTTACTACTATTCTCTTTACCTAGTATATTACTAGATTTATTATTCCCTTAATTCTTAGTCTTCTCTTTACTACTATTTCCTTTACCTAGTGTATTACTAGATTTATTATTTCCTTAAACTACTTTACTTTCTTATAGCTACTTTTATCTTATAACCCTTTTAATATTTTCCTATATTAATTATTATATTACTTAGTTATATTTTTGCCTTTTTACTTCTAGATTCTATAATTTTTCTAGCTTATTATTAATATTATTACCTTTATTAGCTTTACCTTTACTACTATCTCCTTTAGCTTTTACCTTAGTTTTAACTATTTTCTTAATAACTATAGTAGCTATATTAATATCTTTACTACCCTCTATAGCTTACTATAATAACGTATTTAATTTATCTTATACTATTCTTAATTCTCCTTTATACTATTCTTATTATAAATATATAACCTACTATATTAGATTTATATATCTTAGTAATAGATCTTACTCTAATACTAGGTATAAAAAATATTTAGAAAGCTTCTAGCCTTTAAGGTAGCTTACTATACCTAATTTAATTAAAAGGTTATTACCCTACTCCCTATATTTAGCTCTCTCCTTATTAGTACTAGCTTATTACTATGCTAAATTAGTATATATAATATTCCCTATTAATTAATTTTATTATATTAGGGCTAGCACCTAAATACATAGATACGCTACTAATATTTGCTTATAAATTATTTAGTTACTTATATCTAACTTATTATTAAATATAATAAGGTCTAGTCTTATACTTAGATAATAATATAGATTAGTATAAAATAAATAAGCTATATATTTAACTTCTAGTATAAGGTTATTAAATTTTATATAATATTTCTTATAATTATTATACTTCTATATCTCTTATAGATAACACTACTTTGCGTTATATAGCTAGTAAAACACTCTATTACTTATATTATTAGATTTAACTACCCTAGCTATAAAGTAAAATATAAGGTCTAAATAAAATTACATATACTAGTGCTAAATTTAACTATACTAGGTTTATAAGTATATTAGAGAGAGTTATAAGGCATAGGTATAGTAGGTTACCCTTAGTTAGCATAATAAGTAATATATATAAGAGGGTCTAATAGTCTTATACTAAGCTAATAAATTTACTCTCTTATTATTATGCCTTTACCCTTACTATTATTATTTTATAAGGGGTTTAAGGCCTTTCTTTATATACTCCTTTACCTAATTAATTAGATTCTTCTTAAGGTAATCTTTTACTATCTTAGATATATTTATTCTTATTTTATTCTTTACTATCTATTAGTTATCTTTAGTAATATAGCCCTTCTATCTAATAAGAAATTTTACTCTTATAGTTTTAGTTTACTTAAGGATCTTAATATAATAATTATAGATTCTTTTAATTTCCTAATAATCCGCTTCCTCTAAATTATTAAATATAATTAGTAGTAAGGCTAATTCTTCCCTCTTAAATAGGTCTTTCCCTTATACTAGCTTCTATATCTATACTACTAATACTACTAGGTAAACTTATAAATCTAGGGGGAAATCTAACTAATATACTAGAGGGTTTACTTTTTCTAATACTTTATATAGCCTTACCTTCTATAGTAACTATTTCTTCTTAGGTTTACTAGGTAATTTATACCTCTTATATAGTTATAGGTATACTATATCTCCTTTATTAATATTAACTAGTTTATAATAGTTATTATACTAAATTTTAGTAAGCATAGCTACTATTATAATTACTAGTTAGGCCTTATACTAGTATAGCTTCTATAACACTATAATATTATTTACGCTAGCTTTAGTATTAGTTATATTATTTAGGGAAAGTAAATTAATAATACTTAATAGGTAAAAACTATATAATAGTTTATTAGAAGCCTACCCTATACCTACTACTATAGTATTATTTAGCTAATATTATAGCGCTAGTAATAGTAATATTTATATTATATCTAGGTTAGTTACTATATAGTATTATATTATAATTATTACTATCTAGTTTTTCCTTTCTATTATTCTATTTATCTAAGGGTAGTATACTATGCCTATAAGGAGTTTAACTCCTATATACCTAAATATTTCTTTTTATATATTAGATATAAATTTTAGGTCTTTATTACTAATAATTTATCTTAGTAATCCCTAGTCTATAATATATAGAGCGTAAAGGAGTAATTCTACCTAGATTTCCGCTAAATATATAGTGTATCCTAGTATTAGAAGTGTCCTTTTACTAAATAGGTAATTTACTAGGTATAATAAATTATAGGTAGCGTACCCTTCTATTTACTATATTATATTTACTACTAGCACTTCTAGTATATCTATAATAAAATTAAGTAAAATTATATAAAAAGGCATTAGCTTTAGCTATAATAGTTATAGCTCCTTTAGTGGTTTTAAGTAATTAATTATATTTTCTTAACACACTATATAATAGGCTATATAATCATGAATTTATTAGCTTATATATAGAAAATAAACTAATTATAGCTTTACTACTATCCTAGTAATTCTAAAATAATATTAGTTATTATATACTAGCTATAGGATAGATTTAACCTTTATTATTAGAATATAGAGTTAGAAAAATCTATCTCTACTATAGTAGTATAATAGACTATCCTTATATAAATCCTATTTAAATAAAGGGATCTTTAGTCTAACTCTAATATTTCTTACTACTTACTTTTCTTAGTAGGCTTTTATAGCTATAATAATTTAACTAAATTTCTAATCTAACTAATATTCTAAGATAATTTTAGCCTTAAGGTTATTATCTATAATTACCTTTATAATATATTCCTTATTTATAAAATAAGTGCTTATATCTAACTTATTATATTAGCTTTTTTACGCTACCTCCCTATAGGTAACTTTTACTAGTAATCTAGAGAGTGTATTTAGTATAATATTTAATATTCTAGGTATATATATTACCTTTAAATTAAATTATAATAAATAATTTATAACTTTTACTAGTTTTAGGTTAGCCTTATCTAGATTTATTATTAATAATAAGGTATGCTTAATAATACCCTTAGCTAGGGAATAGTTAGTTAAAATATTAACTATAGTATTATTAGATTAAACTATTTTTTAGAGCTTCCTAATGCTTTATATAATTATAGCTACTTTTACTTTAGTTAAACTATATTATTTCTTAATGCTTAATATTACTTTTAAAAGAAATAGGATTAGCTATATTTAGTTACTCTTAATATCCCTTCTAGGAATACTTTAGCTATCCTATTCTTCTTATAATTAGAAATTATATAAACTAAATCCTTCCTTATAAGCATTAAATCTAAGAAATAGAGGTTTTTTTAGATTATAATACTATAAGGTTTATTTCTTACTTAGGAATACCTTAATATCTTTAAAAGCCTTTTTCTTATCTTTTATAGATAAAAATATCTTTTACTATGCCTTCTTTTTTTATACTAGTTTTAAGATACTAGTAATTTTCTTATCTTTCTTATAGAACTCTTTTAATAATGCTATTTTCTATTCCTATAATAGTTAGATTTATATATTAAACTATAGGATTCTATTAGTTATCATTAATTATTAACCTTTGCATAACTTTCCGCACCGCTCTAAAGGTCTGGAACCGCCTCTAAAATACAAACCACATTAATATTTAAATTCCTTACCTCTTTTTACCCCCCCCTATAATACTATATCACGGTAGGGCTAGAGGTAGGTATAAGGATAAGATGCTAATAGTAATTAACGCTAGAGAAAGGGGGCTAGCATAGAGCTATTACTACCTAAACATAGGTGTAGAATAGTTTAATGTCTAGAGAGGTAAGACTAACCTAATAATAGACTAGGACTAATTTAAATATCCTAAAGATATAAAATACTATAATAAAATTACTAGCCTTATCCCTAGTAATAAAGTTACCTAGGTGTAGTATATTACTAAGGCTATAGCCTACTAGGCAGTAAACCACGCCTAGGCTAAGATAAAAATAATAAATAATAATAATAATAATATCTATACTACTAAAGAAGCCTTTAAGTAAGCCTTTAAGGAGGCTATTAAAGAAGAAGCTAAGGAAAATAATACCCTAACCTAGGTAAGTATTACCGCTAGATTAGCCCTAAAGCAAATAAATACTACACCCCCCCCCCTCTAGATCCTAGGTAGATAATATAGAGAAGTACTTATTAAAGGGAATACTATCTACGAATTACTCTAATCTAGAAGCGCTAAAGATATAGTAATAGTAGTAAATAAAGCTATAGGCTAAGCTATAGTAATAGTAGCTAGGAGGCTTCCTAGTAAAGATATAGTTATTACCTTTAAAGAAAACACTACCTAATATAAAGAAAACTAAAAATAGATTACTAATGTATTTAGACTAGAAGTAACCCTTTACTACTATATACTTAGTATTATTATTAAAGGATTCCTAATAAAGTATTTCTCTATAGAAAACCTAGTAATAGAAATTAGAAAAGCTAATAAAGTAAATATACTTAAGGTAACTATAAGGCATCCCTAGGGTAAAGGTACTTAAAGAACTACCCTAATCCTTAGGCTAGTAGAAATTAAAGATACTAATAAAATATACTAAGATAAAATAGTCTTTAAAGTAAAGCTATTCTAAACTAAACTATATAATAAGACCCTATAACCCTAATAGTACTATAATTACTTCTAAAAAGGCTATATTATAAAGTTCTATAAGGCAGCCCTAAGGTATAGTAGGTAAAGTGCTAGCTAATATAAAGATAGCAAGGCCTCCTGCTTAATAAAGGATAGATAATTAAAACAGAATTATATCCTATACTCTAGCTTACACTTAGCCTAGTCTAGAGACTACCTAGTCCTAAAAGAGAAGTAAAATACTATAAAGGTAGGATATCTTAAATAACTATCCTAATTTACTACTTACTCCCTAAGTAAAAGCCTAACTCCTCCCTAGAAGAGACTTAGTATAGCTATAAAACCTATTATTATAGTAGGAAGAAAAAGAGGATATCCTATAAACATAGAGTAAAGCGCTAAATAGTAAAGATCTAGGAGTATTATATAATACATAGAATAACTTAAAGCTAGAATAAAGCTAACCTAAAGTAGTAAAGACCCCTAACCCCCCTAATTAATATAGTAATATTATAAGTCCTTTTCTAGAATATAAATAAGAAGGATAGCCTAATATATATTACGCTCCGCTACTAGACTAATATAGATATAATTATAATTTAAGAATAAGAACACATAAAAAACCCTTAGCCCCTAGCTCTAGGCCTTACCTAATTCTAACTTATATATTATAATAGATATAACGCTATATATATAAATAAGAAATATAATATAGGGTTATAGTTAGCCTAGGGAGGAACTAACTAGTTACTAGTGGAAATATAAGGAGTTAATATTTACTTACTTTACTTAGAAGGATATAGTAATAACTAAAACACCCCTATCCACGCTATTAATATAGAAAAACCCTAGGACTAAAGCATAGTTATAGGTAACTTTAACTAAAAGCACCCCCTCTAGGATAAGCTAAATAGGATAACTAATAGAGTAAAGGAGCTACTAGACTTTATAAGCTAGTGGAGGCTTAGACTAGTAATACCCTAAGGAGAACCTATAAGATAGTATAATAGTAATAGGGATAGTATAATTAATCTAGCGTAAGTAATGCCTAATATCTAGGTCTATTATAATAGCGTAGAGAATCTTATAGGATCTAACTATATCCTATAGCTAATTAGTATCTTAACTAAATAATAAGAGAATACACCCCTAGTCTTAAGGTATAACTAGAATATAATATATAAACTATATATAAAGGCAGAGGTAGTAGTATAATTCTAAGTAAAAAACGCCCTAAACCCCTATAATAAGGATAGGATTAATAAGTATATAATATAGCTTATTATAAACCTATAATAAATAGTAGAGAAAGTAGCCCTATAAAAGCCCTAGGGACTCCCTAGCCTAGAAGTATAGTAATTAAGAAAAGCAAAAGAGTTAGTTACTAAGGCTAGATAAGCTAAGAGATAATAGAGATACTAGAGAACTAATATAAACTAGTAGGCCTATACTAAGGTAAATAAGGACTAAGAATATATTATTAGAGAAAAGAAAAGGAATACTTAGAGAGAGGCCTTATAAAAGGCTAATATATAGGAGAAGGACAGAGGGGTATAGAGGCTAGAGAGGTAGGCTAGGCTTTAAAGCTAGGCCCCCCTAAAGCTCCTTAGGCTCCCTAAGCTAGAAAGGACTAAAAATAACACTAACCTAGCTATTATATATAATAATAAAGCTAGTGTGCTAGTATAAAGATTCTTCCCTAAACCTATAGTAAACCTCTCCTATATCCTAGACCTCTCCTTCCTAGAGCTAGATAATACACTATTCCTAGCTAAGGAATAATTTAGATAAGAAGAGATTATAGATATCCTATTAAATATAGCTAGCTAGAAAGCCCTAGGAGATAATAAGATGCCTACGGGCCTAATTAAAGCCTATAGTAACCTAGCTAAAGACACTATAGCCTAACTACTAAATATAGTCCTTAAAGTAGGATACTTCCTAGCTTAGTTCTAGACTATAAGAGTGGTTATAATAAGAAAACTAGGCAAAATAACTAAAGAGATAAGAAAAGCTAATATATAAAGACCTATCTTACTACTAAATATAGTAAGGAAGATTATAGAAGTAGTAATTATAAAGTAACTTATAGCCTTTACTAAGGTAAAAGGCCTCCTCCCTAAATTATAAATAAGTAATAGGATAAATAGATTAATAGAAATTATAATTAAAGTACTTATAAAATATATAAGAGAGGCCTAGGGGAGAGGTAGTATTACCTTACTAGTGTAAATAGATATATTAGTAGTATTTAATAGAGTAAGCTATCTATACCTAATTACCCTCCTTATTAAAATAGAAATCCTACACTAGCTTATAGTAGTTATATATAGCTTTCTTATAGAGAGAATAAGCTAGCTTAGCTTTAATAGAGAACTCTTAAGACCCTTTATAATTAAAGCTAGTACTCCCTAAGGCTTACCCCTCTTACTAATCTTATTTCTCCTATATTTAGTAAAACTTTATAAGTGCCTTTAGACTATCCTAGGTATAGTAGCTATTAGATTTGCTAATAATATAAATATAGTAGTATTTAGTAAGAATATAGTATAGACTTAGAGAAGGCTTAAGGCTATATAGAAGGTCTATAAGAACTAGGTAAAGAAAGTAAGAGTAAAGTTTAACCTAGTAAAGACTAAACTTATATACTTTACTAAGTCTTACTAACCCCCCTAAACTAGGGTCTAGCTTAGTATAAAGAAAATAGCGCTTATAGAGTTATATAGATTCCTTAGAGTCTAGGTTAATAGAAAACTAAACTAAAGTGCCTATAAAAATATCCTTAAGGGTAAGTTTATCTAGTAATAGCTTATACTCTCTATATTATTAGTATTATCATAGGGATATAGCTTTAGGGATGCTTAACTCCTATATATATAGGTAGTCTAACCTATCCTTACCTATAGAGTAAGTGCCTATTATACCCTAATAAAGAAGGGAGAAAAACTAAGAGAAGTAGTTAGGAGCTTTATAATAAACTAATTAGCCTACCTCTAGACTATAGCTAGGGTATTTAAAGCCATACCTATTACTTAGCTAGAGGTTAAGACTTATATCCCCTCTCTTAATCTATACCTAAATAAGATAAAATAGAAGTTTAAGGTAAGGATTATAAGCAGTGGAATTATAAAAAAAATCCAGACTATAGCTAGCTTAGTAGTAATAGTACTATGCTATAGAAGGAGACCTCCCCCTACTAATAATAAACTAGACGCTAAACTATATAAGGAGTAAAAGAGATAATAGGAAAACTAGTATAATAGAGAGTAACTAAGCTAGAGCAAGTATATTAGAGAACTAACTAAGGACTGCTTACTAACCTATAACCTAAAGGAAATCTAGAAGTTCTATATAAGGCTAGAAAAATATATCTCTTTAATATTAGTCTAGTTATATATAGGAAAGATTAGCCTTAATAAGTTCTTGTTCTAAAGAGGCATTCCTAGGGTAATATTACCCCTATATAGCTATAGCTAAGTAGTAGAGGACTAATACTATATAATTATTAGTTATAGTAACTATAGCTATAGGCAGCCCTAATAACATTAGCCCGCTAATATATAGGAATTAAGGCTAGCCCTAAACAATCCCCTAAAAGTAAGGTCTATAGCTAGATAGTTTATAGGTATAAGAAGACTATAATATTATATACTAGTATAAGACCTAGCTTTTAGCTAGCGCGAATAAGAGGAGGACCTAGGTTGTTTTTAAAGCACATAGGAAAATCAGTAAGGTATAAATATAATAGATATAGATAATAACTATAGACTAGGATAAGATCTAGATTAGATAATATAGGGTTGCTAGTGGACTAGAAGCGGACCTATAATATAGGAATATAGTTACTAGAGAAAATAAGGTATATCTAGAATAGTTATTAGATTAATTTTAACTATAAACTCCTAGTATTATAAGTCCCCCTAGCCTACCCCTACCCCTTTTCTAAACTAAAACCTAACCACTACCTTACTTCTCCTTAGGAAGGGGGATTATATTCTTTATAATTTTTATATAATTTTTTATAAAGAGGGTAGTAGCTAGGAGATAGTTTATCTTTACTATATATATATCTAGGTAATATAGCTAGAAAATAAGTTTATTATATTAGTCCCTAGTAAACCTAGCCTAGTTAAGGCTTATTACTAATGCGCTTTATTTCTTCTTACTTTAATTACTAGTATAGAGCTTTTTAATATAGTTCTAGAAACCTTCTAGGACCTAGAAAAAGACATTAGACCTAGATTAGGCCTAGTACTAATCTAGTATAGTAGTACTTATAGCGCCCCTAGTAATAATAGCTGCTTAGGTTTTAGATAACTATAGATGCTTATTTTACTAACTAGCTATATTTAGCTATAAGTAAATTAGCACTAAAATAAAGCTAGAATAGAGGTAGCCCTTACCTTTTTATAACTATAATTCTAGACCTAATAGTTAAAGTAAGCACTAGTAGCTACCCTTACCTAACTAAGTTAGCGCTATCCCTAGGCCTAAATTAAACTAACTTACTAATAATATTATAGTACTAATGCCCTAGGTCCTAAATTAATTAGGATTTATATAAAATATATTATATTTCTTAAGGTTTACTAAGCTAACCTAGATTAGACATAGGATAAGCTTAGAGTAAGGGTAGAAGGGACTTATATTAAGATTCTTAGCTAAAATATGCTCTAGCTGTTTTATAGTTATAGATTTTTATAGATAATACTCTAAAACTATAGTTTCCTAGGTAGGTTAGAACTAGAAATACACTAGAATTAGGAAACTTATAGGCTCTAGCGCTATCTTACTAGAATTATTCTTATTCTATATTAAATATTAGTAATTAAACTAAATCTAGCCTAGAGTAGCCTTAAATAGCTGTAAAAAGGAAAGGAACCTATAGGAAGTTTAATAAAAGAAAAGAAAAGAGATTAAAACCCTATAAAGGGAAGAACCCTCTCTTATACTTACTAAGGGAGGGGGGGGGGATAGAATAAAAATATAGCTAGAAAAATAAAGTATAATAAGATTAACTAAATAGATAGTGCTTAAGTAGCTTTAACCTAGGACTACCCTAGACTTATATTAAACCTACCCTTCCCTTATAGTATATAAATAAAAATAAGTGCTTAGGCTTTATAAGACTTATAGGCTAGAACTAGGTTAGACTTAGTAGAAAAGTGGGGCTTTAGAAGAGTTAGTAAAAAAGTGAATAAGAAGTAAATTAATATTATAAACCTAAATTTACTATATATATAATAACGCTAAGAGGCCTAGGATAGGCCCGCTATAGGCCTAGGCTAGCGCTAAAAGGGGACTAGAGGCACTAATTATAATATATTTTCCTTTTTCTTTTATTTTCTAAGGGATAAGGCTAGCATAAGCTAGCAATAACCACCTATAATAGGCTACACACTTTGCGGCGTAGGCCTATAATAGGGGCGGCGCTAGCCTGAATATAGACGCAGGAGGGTTTTTCTTCCTATCTTAGGGTTTTCCCTTTTAACTAAGCAGCTGGAGTACTAGTAATAGCCACGTAGTAAGCTAACTAGCGTAAATAATATATATATAGGATTCTATTATATAGGAAACTAGCTATTCTAATAAAGGTTTTAAGGCTTGCTAAATTACTTAGAAAAACTATCTTTTAAAAAGCTTTAAGTCTATTATTAGTATTAATAATTCTATTACTATTAATAATAAAACCTAATAATTAAATAGTAAGGTAACTAATAAAAGACTTCTTTACTATAATTATTATCCTATTTTCTTTAAGGATTTTAAGTATAATACTAAGGTAATCTAAATACTCCTTAATACTATCTAAAAATATAATTATATTATTAATATAAACCTAAATAAAATGCTTATACTTCTAGAAAAGCTAGTCTATAAACCTTTAGGTAAAAGTAAGGGAGTTTTTAAAACCTATTAATGCTATATTTAATGCCTTAAGACCTTAATTTAAAATAACTACTATCTAGGCTTAATATTCCTTCCTAACTAGTAGCTAGTAGAAAAATCCTATTCTATTAAAAAGAGAGAAAACCTTCTTACTATAAGTATTATTTATAATATTACTTTAGTTTAGTAAAGGGTATATATCTAGTATTACTATATTATTAAGTAGTCTTATATTAATTATAACTCTTCCTTTCCTTTCCTAGCTAGTTTCTTACTATACTATAAATATAGGGTATACTATAGCTACTAGCTTATTTAAATATAATATCTTCTCTTTTATATAAAGTTTATTATATACTTTATTAAGTTTATTTATATCCTACCCCCCTAATCTATATAGCTTAATTAGCTTTATTTAATATTACTATCCTTTAATAAAATTAATCCTTATTTTCTAGTCCTTAGGTATAGGAATAATACCTTTATTATAATAAATATTATATTTATTAGTTAGCTAAACTATTTTATTTATAGCCTTATAGTTAATATTAGTAACTTATACTCTAAATTTATTAGTTATATATAGAATATCTTCTAGGTATAAAATCCTATATAATAGTACCCTTATATTAACCTTCTTTAGACTAAACTTATCTCCTTCTTTATTAGATTTATTATTAACCCTATTTTTACCTTTTACTTTCTTTATAATATCCTTACTAAAATAAGTATAATATATAAAAGGATTATTAACTAGATAGTTAGTATTAATCTTACTAGCTACTATTAGCTATATAACTTTCTAATATTTACTAATAGAGATAGTTTTATTAGTTAAATTATAGGTAACTATCTATTCCTAGCTAGATTTGCTAATTAGTATATTAGGAAAATACTTTAAATATAACTATATATAATATATACTTATTTCCTAACTTTCCTATACTATTTTCTAAGTAACTAGTATATAT